>PVKP010002419.1:0-124104 GCA_004027715.1 Plecturocebus donacophilus
TTCTCACTTTGATTTCGACAATACACCTTACAAAAAGAATCCTTAGGGAACCTCCTTTGGGATTATACTGAGACAGATCCTTGTAACGAAGTTTGTCCAAAGCAATTCTGAGCCAGATCTCTAACAAATATTTGAATTTTGACAGTTCCATTTTTTTTCTCCTGAAAGTAGTGGTCAACTGAGCATCACAAAACGCAGAGATCAAGCAAGCTAGAACAATCCTATTAAAAATTAGGAGCCTCATCAAAATACTCATTAGAATAAATGGCTCATCACTAGTATCTGAGTTCCTTCTACCATTGAAATTACCATGAAAACCACAATAAAATGCTTACATAAAGTAAAAATAATATCACATCCTCTTAGACGTATGTCCCAAGTGAATGAGAGTTCTATAATTATATGTTTCTCTGTATAGCACCTATTCATTTAAAACACTATCCAGTCTATTGATATTTTCTTACTAATCTTCCACAACCAAGACCAATCAATATTTCTGGCATGAAAACAGGGACATTTGTGGATTATAACTTGTATTTATCAGAAGTTATATCAACATTTCTTTAATTAACAGGCATGAGAATAATGACACAATCACATATTTTGTTCTTCATTTCTTGATTTCTTTCTATTTTCATGAGTATATCTTGTTTATTATTTCATCCCTAGACAATGGGATCTGCTGCACCCTAGACCAGCTAGCTGACTTAGCACCATTTATGAACTTGCAGGAAGCCAAACTGCAGTGACAGCAGGTTTAGCAAGGCTGCCTTTAAAAATGGAAAGTGACTTTAAAAATGGCATAAAGAAGGCATGACACAAATGTGAATTGAGACACATCTTCACTAGAGACTTGCATAAGTATTTAGATCTCCTATTTCCAGATGTCAAATTGATAATATATTCTCTTCAAAATTGTATTATAATTACCAAATGTGTCAGTCACTCTTGGCAGCTGGTGGGTAGGTACACTGTGTTTGGATCTAACTTCTGATAAATATATGGTGTGAATAATTTTTCATTACTTGAAGACGGAGTGAGTTTTTAAAAACCTGTCCAGTTTTCCTTTTCAGAAAACTTTCCGGGGGTGGATAAAGAATGGGAACTCTTTTGGAGCATATCAATGGACTGGATGATGTTTTAATTGCATAGGCACTATATAAGCATCATTTATAAATGTATGTGCCTCATAAAATACATCAGGGCTGTATGTCCAAACACTAGATGAATATTAGATACATTATCTGTTTAAAAAAATCTTTCTGTCCTGATATCCCCAGTGACTTTTTAAAAAATGCTAATGCCATGATACTTTGTCCTGAGATTCTTTACCTGTGTATTCACACTTTCCCAAGTACAAAAAAGAAAATACATTTCAGAACAACTCGAGAAAATACATTATAGCATATTTCTCAATGTGAAAATAGAAAAATGGAAATGTTTTTTCTCTGCTTTATTTAGGTTGTGGATGTCATAGGTATCCTTGTGTCAGGACCACAAAGTTCATTTCTCACTGCTGTAAACTGAAGAGGCATGGGATTGAGTGGCTTTATGTAAATGATTTTCCCAGGGTCTCCACTTTCCAGTGATGAAATAGCTAAATGAATTAATTTGTTAGGTTTTTCTTAGAACTAATTAGTATTAGAAACAACCTCTACTATTTATTTCCTAAAGCCCAATTTACTTATTTTTCTCCTTCCTTATGAAGGAAGGAAAGGCAGCCCTATAGCCACATGACTCTTTTTTGTTTTTTAATTATACTTTAAGTTCTTGGGTACATGTGCAGAACATGCAGATTGTTACATAGGTATACACATGCCATGGTGGTTTGCTGCACCCATCAACCCGTCATCTACATTAGGTATTTCTCCTAATGTTACTCCTCCCCCCAGCCCTCCATTCCCTGACAGGCCCCGGTGTGTGATGTTCCCTTCCCTGTGTCCATACATTCTCATTGTTCAACTCCCACTTATAATGAGAACATGCAGTGTTTGGTTTTCTGTTCTTGTGTTAGTTTGCTGAAAATGATGGTTTTCAGCTTCATCCATGTTACTGCACAATAAGAGTTCTTCCCTTGCATCAAGCATGGTCTGCCTCTTGAATGATATCTCACCATGTATGTATTTTCCTGCCCAATTTATTTCTAGAAAACTTAAATTCTGACCTCTAGGATTATTTCCTGACCATAGCCTTCCACTTGTCTCCTTAGAGCTAACAACTGACCTTATTCTTTCAGTATTGGGCCTCATCCCCTCTATTTAGTTATGTATGAAGGTCCTATGCTGGGTCTATTTCCTAGGAGGAAGAACAACAACAAAAAATGTATGCAAACCCTCTTCCCCGTCAATGCTTGTCAGAAAGTCTCATCTAAAGTCGGTTGGACTGGGTCATGGATCAAGTGTATGTTGTAATTTTGTAATCAAACTCCCTGATTTTTTAATTTCTTACCTCCAAGTTATCACAGCTCATGCCTCCTATTTTTTTCACCCCTTCATCCAAAGTAGATTTTTATTGTCATGCAGATAGGATTATATACCTCAATGATGGTTGGTTAGCTAAAAGTTGTGTAATATTGTAGAAAAAGTTCAGATTTAGGGCTAGAAAAATCTAGTCTATTGCTTACGGTGATCATTTGAACTGTCATTTCATCTATAAAATGAAAATAATAGCAACAACAGTAATACCTAACTTACAAGATAGTTGTAAGGAATCCAAAGGAATTGCCACATAATCATGCAAAGAAATTGTTCATGAGAGAATTCTAAACTCATCATTTTAATTTCTGTTCACTTCACTTCCTTCTTCTAAATGGAAACAAGGATGATATTCCTGTAATTTATACTGTTTTAGCATCTCCTCATTCCCCATCACAGCATAAAAATCTAAAACTACTGCCTTTTCTCTTTCCAGACAAGTTCCATTACTCCCAGCATGGGGTGGTGAAGGTAACTTTTCAGATCTTTATATCCGGAAGCGTAATGGCAAAGTCTAGAATTCACATGAGGTACAGGGAGATAAAAATATTGAAGATCATGTCTTGTTATGGAAAGAACATAAGATTTAGAACCAGACAGACCTGCATATGAAGACTGTCTCTACTATGTACTAGCTTGCTTTGTGACCTAAGACTTGCTATGTAACCTCCTCAATCTGTTTCCTCATTGGCCACATGGAGAATAAGTTTCATTTGTAAAGTAGCATATTGGACAATCAGCCCATGATAGATGCTGTTATTCACGTTCATGGACTGCCTCTACAAAAGTTTGTCAAAGGCTTTTGTTAGCTTTCTCATATGAGAGGATATTCCAGTCTGGAGTGTGATAAAGGCAACAGGCATCCTTTTAGGTTCTTGTACTTAATACTTAACGTTCCTAAAGACTATCACTCTCTGCAAACTGATACAAGAACAGAAAATCAAACACCACATGTTTTCACTCATAGGCTAGTGTTGAACAATGAGAACACAAAGACACAGGGAGGGGAGCATCACACACTGAGGTCTGTTGGGGGGAAGTAGGGGATGGACAGCAGGGGGTGGGGAGTTGGGGAGGGATAACATGGGGAGAAATGCCAGATATAGGTGAAGGGGAGGAAGGCAGTAAACCACATTGCCATGTGTGTACCTATGCAACAATGCTGCATGTTCTTCACAAGTACCCCAAAACCTAAAACACAATTATATATATAAAATATATGAGTCATACCCAGAGATAATTTCCTCAGGGCGAATGTGAAGTGGTAATCCAACTAACACTTCAGTGTGTGAGGTTTCATTTTTAGAGGGCATAAAAACCTGCATTTTCCTCACCAAAGGACTATAAGTAGCCATGTTAGTATTTAGAAATCATGTGTGGGGCAAGAATTTGGCAGCAGAGATGCTTTTTCCTGGAATTCTTCAAATACTTTGTTTAAGAGCAGATACAAAGAGACCTAAATCTATCTAGTTACATATGACTTACCAGTTACTGAATACCTACTATTAGCAGAATTGATACATTTCTAAAATTTGGAAGTTAACAGCTTGATGTAGCTTTTAAGAAATTTAATAACATTATTTTTTTTTCTCTTCACCTTTCCTCTATTTATTTATTTATTTATTTAACTTTAAGTGTATACTATATCCAGCATTTCTCCTCATGTTATCCCTCCCCACCCCCTGCTGTCCCTCCCCACCCCCCAACTACCCCACAAGGGTGTGATGCTCCTTTCCCTCTGTCCACGTATTCTCATTGTTCAACACCCACCTATGAGTGAGAACATGTGTTGTTTGGTTTTCTGTTCTTGTGTCAGTTTGCTGAGAATGATGGCTTCTAGATTCAACCAAGTCCCTACAAAGGACACAAACTCATCGTTTTTTATGGCTGTGTAGTATTCCATGGTGGATATGTACCACATTTTCTTTGTCCAGTCTATCATTGATGGGCATTTGGGTTGGTTTCAGGTCTTTGCTATTGTACACAGGGCTGCAAAAAACTTAGCTAGTTCCTCTTAAAACTAAATTCTGCTTTTGTTCTGAATAATTTCCTATTAATGCAGCATAAAAGAAATGTAATATTATTTTATGCTGCATTAATAGGTAGGAAATTATTTGAACAAAAGTAGAATTAATTTTCTAAGTTCTTAGAAGAAAACAAAATTTTGTTCACCTGGAGGCACCTCAACTTAAGAGGAACTAGATAAGTTTTTTGTTTCCATATTAGAGTGGAGAAAATTGATGTCAACTAGAGGTTAGTGAAATAAACTAGATTTTTATTAAATATGTAAAATCAACCTTCCATTTTAGCCTCCCATAGTCAAATATCTATCAAAAGCTGAAGTTTGAGGATTCTGTGTGTGTAAGCCTGAATTTAGGGAAGGGCTTCAGCCCTTATGTAAGATGAAGACTCTCTTTGAGTAATCAAGGATAAGCCCAGTCATGGTTCTGAGGTGTGTCAGAGATTGGTGGAAGCCTGAACATCAGAAAGCATCCAGTTGGTAAGGGCTCATACTAGGACCACCATATACTAAGCTCATATTGCAACTAAGCTCAGATGTTACTTGTTGATTTGGGGTAATGCTTATAGAATATTGGCTGTCTTGGTTACAGTTGGATGGGGAAGGAGAGGACAGTAAGTATATATTTAACCTCAAGGACTCCATCTGAGCAGGTAAAGTAGAAGAGGAGCTGTTCATAATCCTGATGAAGGAATTAGTGGCAAGATGCTCTTTTGAGACATTTGAAAAATAGAGACACAAAAAACCCTGCAGAAAATCAATAAATCCAGGGGCTGGTTTTTTGACAAGGTCAACAAAATAGACCATTTGCCAGATTAATAAAAAAGAAAAGAGAGAAGAATCAAATAGATGCAATAAAAAATGATAAGGGGGGATATCACCACTGATTCCACAGAAATACAAACTACCATCAGGGATTACTACAAACAACTCTATGCACATAAACAAGAAAACCTGAAAGAAATGGATAAATTCCTGGACACTTGCACCCTCCCAAGGCTAAACCAGGAAGAAGTCAAAACTGTGAATAGACCAATAACAAAGGCTGAAGTTAAGTCAGCAATTAATAGCCTATGAACCAAAAAAAGCCCAGGTCCAGATGGATTCACAGCTGATTTCTACCAGACATACAAAGAGGAGCTGGTACCATGCTTTCTGAAACTATTCCAAACAACCCCAAAAGAGGGAATCTTTCTCAAATCATTTTATGAGACTAACATCATCCTGATATCAAAACCCAGCAGAGACTCAACAAGAAAAGAAAACTTCAGGCCAATATCCATGATGAACATAGATGAAAAAAATCTTCAATAAAATACTGGTAAACCGATTGCAGCAGCACATCAAAAAGCTTATCCATCATCATCAAGTAGGCTTCATCCGAGGAATGCAAGGCTGGTTCAACATATGCAAGTTATAAATGTAATCCACCACATAAATGGAATCAAAGACAAAAACCACATACGTGATCATCTCAGTAGATGCAGAGAAGGCCTTCAACAATATTCAACAGCCCTTTATGCTAAAAACTCTCAATAAACTGTCAATGGAATGTATCTCAAAATAATAAAAGCTATTTATGACAAACCCACAGTCAATATCATAGTGAATAGGCAAAAACTGGAAGCATTCCCTTTGAAATCTGGCACTAGACAAGGATGCCCTCTCTTACCACTTCTATTCAATATAGTATTAGAAGTTCTAGCCAGAGCAATCAGGCAAGAAAAAGAAATAAAGGATATTCAGTTAGGAAAGGAGGAAGTCAAATTGTCTCTATTTGATGACATGGTTGTATATTTAGAAGACCTCATCATCTCAGCCCAAAATCTCCTGAAACTGATAAGCAAAGTCTCAGGATATAAAATCAATGTGTAGAAATCACAAGCATTCCTATACACCAATAGCAGACTTAAAGAGAGCCAAATCAAGAATGAACTACTGTTCACAATTGCTACAAAGAGACTAAAATACCTAGGAATACAACTAACAAGCAATGTAAAGGACCTTTTCAAGGAGAACTACAAACCACTGCTCAAGGAAATAAGAGAGAACACAAACACATGGATAAACATTCCATGTTCATGGTTATGAAGAATTAGTATTGTGAAAATGGCCATACTGCCCAAAGTAATTTTTAGATTCAAGGCTATCCTCATCAAGCTACCAATGACCCTCTTCACAGAACTGGAAAAAACCACCTTAAACTTCATATGGCACCAAAAGAGAGCCCACGAAGCCAAGACAATTCTAAGCAAAAAGAACAAAGCTGGAGGCATCAGGCTACCTGACTTCAAACTATACTACAAGGCTATGGTAATCAAAACAGCTTGGTACTGGTACCAAAACAGAGATATAAACCAATGGAACAGAACAAAGGCCTTAGAGGCAATGCCACACATGTTACAACCATCTGATCTTTGACAAACCTGACAAAAACAAGCAATGGGGAAAGGATTCTCTGTTTAACAAATGGTGTTGGGAAAATTGGTTAGCAGTGTGCAGAAAGCAAAAACTGGACCCCTTCCTGACATCTTACACTAAAATCAACTCCAGTTGGATTAAAGACTTAAACATAAGACCTAACACCATAAAAACCCTAGAAGAAAACATAGGCAATACGACTCATGACATAGGAATAGGCAAGGACTTCCTGACTAAAACACCAGAAGCATTGACAGCAAAAGCCAAAATAGACAAATGAGATCTAATTAAACTCCAGAGCTTCTGTACAGCAAAAGAAACAATTATTAGAATAAACTGGCAACCAACAGAATAGGAAAAAATTTTTGCAATCTACCCATCTGACAAAGGGCTAATTTCCAGAATCTACAAAGAACTAAAACAGATTTACAACAAACAAACAAACAAACCCATTCAAAAGAAACAATTATTAGAGTGAACCAGCAACCAACAGAATGGGAAAAATTTTTGCAATTTGCCCATCTGACAAAGGGCTACTATCCAGAATCTACGAAGAACTAAAACAGATTTACAAGAAAAAAATAACCCCATCCAAAAGTAGGTGAAGGATATGAACAGACATTTTTCAAAAGAAGACATTTATGAGGCCGACAAACATATGAAAAAATGCTCATCATCACTGGTCATTAGAGAAATGCAAATCAAAACCACACTGAGATACCATCTCACACCAGTTAGAATGGCAATCATTCAAAAATCTGGAGACAACAGATGCTAGAGAGGATGTGGAGAAATAGGAACACTTTTACACTGTTGGTGGGAGTATAAATTAGTTCAACCATTGTGGAAGACAGTGTGGTGATTCCTCAAGGACCTAGAAATAGAAATTCCATATGACCCAGCAATCCCATTACTGGGTATTTATCCAAAAAATTGTAAATCATTTTATTATAAAGACACATGCACACATATGTTCATTGTGGCACTGTTTACAATAGCAAAGTCTGGACCCAACCCAAATGCCCATCGATGATAGACTGGACAAAGAAAATGTGGCATATATACACAATGGAATACTATGCAGCCATAAAAAATGATGAGTTTTGTGTCCTTTGTAGGGACATGGATGAACCTGGAAACCATCATTCTCAGCAAACTGATACAAGAACAGAAAGTCAAATACAGCATGTTCTCACTCATAGGCAGGTATTGAACAATGAGAGAACATGTGGACACAGGGAGGGGAGCTTCACACACACAGGGGTCTGTTGGGGGGGAATAGGGGAGGGTCAGGAGGGGATAGGGAGGTTGAGGAGGGATAACATGTGATGAAATGCCAGATATAGGTGACAGGGGGATGGAGGCAGCAAACCACATTTCCATATAGGTACCTATGCAACAATCCTGCATGTTCTGCACATGTACCCCAGAACCTATATATATATATAAAATAATATAATAAAAGGAGTTTAATCATCATGAAGTTTGGCTTTAGAGAAGTGATTGTCGTATTTAAGAGCATTTGGACAAGATGGGTATTACAACACTGTTCAACTATATTTCATGATTCCATAATCAGTATCTATGTTAACCCGAATCTACTGATTCCTTCTATTTGCCTTTACAGTTTTCCCTTTCTCCTGAGGACTTTGGCAAGTTTTTGCGACAAATCCTTTCCTAAGCACATAGTGGTCGGATAATCTTCTTTTCCTTTTTTCCCTTTAGAGAAATGCAAAATGACCTACAAGACTTGGCAAGCACATGGTTTCCAGCACAAGGTAAATTCAAAGAGATCTGTGAACAGTAAATATCAGCCAGCTGGGAATGAAGAACAATATACTTTAAAGAATGCCCAGAAGTCAAATAGAGAAGGAGGTAAAAATGGAATGGTTTGTTGATCTCTTTGGTACACAGGCTGTGCTCAGAATAGATATCAGGAGGGCAGTAGGTCTGAGAAGATAAGGCTGCTTTCCTTTTATTGAGCAGTTCTATTGTGAAAGCAAGGTCAAAAATAATAATAAAACAGCAAACACCTGAGTCTAATAGTATAAGTTACAAGGGCCTGTTCTTGGATGCTGATTAATGTTATCACAGGAGATGGCTAAAATGAGAATATTACCTACTAGTAAATTAATAGGATACGCTGAAACATACCACAAGGGAGGGATTGCCTATGCTAATATCATATAAAAGAGATTGCTGCTGGCAAGTGGTCCATGGTAAAGAGTTTTTTACATTATGTATAAACTCGAGGAATTATGACTTAAAGTATGCCATGAATCTTTAATTGGGAAAAATCATTTGTACAGGATAAAAATGTAGTGGGAAACTCATGTGTCCTTTTTTATTATCTATAACGAATGCTGATTGCAAGCCATTTGAAAAGAATATGTTGCACTAAATCATTATGCCATAATCAAGTTAGCTCAGTAACGTAGGCACATACATTTGTTATAGATATCAACAGGTTATTTCTATTCTCAGTCATCTTTGACTGCAGTCTAATTGTTAGCTGGAGTTACATGGAAATTAAACTAGGTTGATTCTTTTCTGGAAACCAATAAAAACACTCTATCTCAATGATTTCACAAGTGAGATCTAACTTATTTTTGATTGCAAATTCAAGTTTTCTTAGATTTTTCTAAATAGTAGAGAGACAAGGAGGTCTTGATAGATAGAAAAAGTGAAAAAATGCCCCCCAAATTGTGGAAAAAGGAGTAATACACACACACACACACACACACACACACACACACACACACATCTATCTATCTATCTATCTATCTATCTATCTATCTATCTATCTATCTATCTATCTATATCTATAAAGGTTGATACAAGAGTTCCTAAATTGTGTCTCAGACCTGAAGCACTGAAGTATACTGAAGTAAATTTACTAATATCTTTCAATGGTCATAATCTGTAAGACCCATGTAATAGTAATTTTAAGAATTACTATTCTTAAAATAGTAATTCTATTTTAAGAAAATAGACACACACACACACACACACATCTGTATCTATCTATCATCTATCTATCTATCTATCTATCTATCTATCTATCTATCTATCTATCTATAAAGGTTGATACAAGAGTTCCTAAATTGTGTCTCAGACCTGAAGCACTAAAGTATACTGAAGTAAGTTTACTAATATCTTTCAATGATCATAATCTGTAAGACCCATGTAATAGTAATTTTAAGAAGACGGTAATAAGCATGTACCTTTCCATCATCCTCTCTTTCTCTCAGATTCCAAATCTGTGAGGCAACATCCTTCCTAGTTTTTTGCTCTGTTTTGTTTTTGTATCTTATGTGACAAACTGGTCAACCAGATTCTATATATTCTTTTGTTGTTGTTTAAATGTTCTATGCTGATTCCTTTTGTCATTGTCCTTGACCTTGTAGTTTTTATCAGTCATTAAAACTCTCTCTTGACAATTTTGATCAGCAACTGCCATTCCTGATCTTAACTGGACTTCTTTATAGCATTTATTCCTGTTGATCATTCTCACCCAGTCTTATGGCTTCTATACTACCTACAAGCTTCTACTTTTCCTATCATTTTTCCCTCAACTCTTGACTTCCTATATAGGAAGATTGTATTTTTTTGCCTGCTTTAAAAATATTGGATTTCTTTGTGAATCTCAATCTCTCCCTCTTCTACAGCTACATGGTTTTCCTAAGCTCCAAAAATCCTATGATTTATCTTCAGTTATCTGAAGAAGATTGGTATTTCCTAAATCATTATCTCTAGATCAAATTCATTATCTGATCTGACCTTAATACTGACTTACAATTAGATTAACTTTGTCAGTCCTCAGACATCTCAAAATCCACGTGTCTAAAACAAAACACATCATCTTGTCTCTGTTTTGCATAGTCTCAGTTCCAAAGCTGAGTGGCTCCATGCTCTACGCAATTCCCCAAAACCCAAATCTCAAAGTCATGTATAAGCTGTTCTTCCCCTTACCTTGAACATCCAATTATTTTGCATTCTTTTAATTTTGCACTTCCTAAATATGTCGTGAATTCTTCTATTTCTCTCCTTCTCCCTAAAATGCCATGCCACACCTATATTCTAATAAGTAGAATGGCCTTCTACTTATTATGCTCCAGACTTGCCCAAACTCAAAATATTCACACTGCAGTGATCTTTCTTAAACACAATTTTAGATTATGTTATTGCTCTGCTTAAAATCTTTCGATGGATCCCCATCACCTTTAAGTTCACCAACATCGATTGCAATCTCTTCTTTTTCTGTTTCTCTTTCTTATTTTCCATAGGCTTCTTTTTTTCCCTGAAAATACTGTCAGCCCAAATGTCATAAAATGTTCCAAACATTTGATATCTGTTCCATTGTGCATACTCCCTCCTATGTCCAGACACTCTACCTTCTTTCTCTTTTCCCTTCTTGTCACTGTTTGCCTGATTAATTCCTGGTCTTCTGTTCTCAGCTCTTGTGTTATCCTTCTAATCTCGATGACTTAATATTTCCTCTATGTGAACCCTGTGATTATTCATTGTATGCTATATTTTAATTTTCTGCTCATTTATGTATCTCTAATAGATTTTAAATTTATTAAGACCAGGGAATGTTCCTTTCTGCTTTTTCTTCAGTATCTAGATTAGTTATCAGTAAATATTTGTTAAATGAGTAAATAAAAGTAGAGTCCAAAGTATCTCAGCTTCCAAATTCCATGAATACTACTGTACTAGAATTTCACCTACCATATTAAGTCATCTACATTTTACGGGAATTTAGAGTTTATCTGCAACATGACTCTATCTCCCAAATCCCATTCACACCCTACTACTTTCACACTTGACATTAAAAAGTATTGAAGTAGCTGATCTGCCATGATAACTAAGAACATGAACTCTGGTCTTTAATTTGTCAGGTTTCTTATTACTTTCTAATGTTGCTATTGGCGTTTTATTATGAGACATAGAATACCTAAGATTATGAAGACTATATAACCACAAAACAAAGCAAATTCCAATGTATCAACTACTTCACTCAAAAAATAGAATATTATCAACATCTTTCAAGAATTATGGGCCTCTCCTCGATTATAATTCACTTCTTCCCTCCTTAAATATAACCATTGACCTGAATTTAATATTTATTGTTCCCTTTCTATACTTTAAGTTATAAATATTTAAGCATGAATCTTTAAGCAATATATTCTTTAGTATTTTATCTTTGAGGCCTTTATAGGAATAAAAACATTAAATGTATTCCTTTGTTCTTTATTTTTTTCAGTGTTAGGTTTCTGAAATTCACTCATACAGTAGTTATGGTTTATTTGTTTTCATTGCTATATAATTCAATTTAAATATATGAATGTATTAATATATTCTTTATTATTAAAAAATTGAGGATATTTGTTTTTAGACCTATGAAGGAGATTGTTCTAATTTTTCTTTCTTACAATTTCTTTTTTTGTTTTGGTGTGAGTTATGTTCACCTTATAAAGTGAGTTGGAGAATATTTCTATTTTTCCTTTCTGCCTTGAAGAAAGAAGTTTTCTGTATCTCTAATGTTTAGTTGAGTTTATCTCTAAAACCATGTGAGTCTGGAAATCTCATTTGGGATAGTTTTCTACTGAATTTTCAATTATTTTATGATTACAGGACTAATTTAGATTCTTTTTCATGTCTTGAGTCAGTTTTTGTAATTTATATTTTTCTAATGGTTCATTTCATGAACATTTTCAAATTTACTTACAAAAGTTGTTCATAATATTTTTAATGTCTCTTTATTACCTGCAGTATATTATATGAATACCTAAAATCAGCAAGAGATTAATTTTATTAGTCATTTTCAAACAACCAATATTTAATTTTATCTTCTCTATTAATCAAATTTAATTGCATTATTTTTAGATTTATCATTATTATTTCTTTTCTTTTCTTTTTTTTAAAATTTATCCTGGAGAAGGAACGTATTCTTTTTTCTTTCTAGCATCTTAAGTTGGATGCTTAGCTCCTTCATGTTTAGATTATTTCTTTCTTTAATATATGCTTACATGCCTGTAAATTTCTTTCTGAATACCACTTTCTTAATATCACAAGTTTGGTATTTAGTATTTTTACTATGCTTTAGTCAAAATATTTTTATTTATAAAGCTATTTATTCTTTGACATTGGATTTTATTGTTTACAAGTTTTGTTTTAAATTTAAAAATGTACAGGCCTTAATAATTAACTTTGTTAATTTTATTCAAATATTTTACCGTGTAGTCAGAGAATATAGTCATTATGATATGTTTTGTTTTAATTTGAGATTTAATTTGTGGTAAAGTATATGCATGAAATTATGACTTATTTTAATCAATGATGCATGAATGGTTAGACCTTTTGTTGTGTATATCATTAATGTCAACCTAGTTGATTTGCTATTTAATTTAATTTAACTTTTCCTTGTATCGTGCCAGTTATTTTTTATATATTTTGACTGTGTTATGCACATACACATCTAGAATATTTTTTACCATAAAATTAAACCTCTTATTAATATGTATTCTTTACCTCTAGTAATTTTTGTTTTAATACCAATTTTCTTTTATGACAGTAGAGCAAAAATAAGACATTTTCTTACTATTAATTCAGCATGTTTTTTCATTATTTTCAATGTTTCTGGGTTCTTAAGGGTTTTATAATCTTTCTGGGTTCTAAAATATAGATAATTTTTAAAAATCACAGACTGAAAATATTTGTATTTTAACTGGAGATATTAGATCATTTTGTTTTTATTTTGATTATGGATTTAAAAAAATCTAAAATATTATTTGTGCTTTTCATTTCTTTTGCTTTTTAATTTTCTCTTTGTGTTTTAAGATTGAATGAGTTTTGTTGTTGTAACAGTAGTCATAATTATTATTTAATATATTTTCTATACATTTTATATATTTTTTTAGTTGTCACTGTAGAAATTTTAATATGTAGTTTTTTTTTTTAAATCATTACCCTCCTCTCTCCCTCAGCTCTCAAGTAGACCCCTGTGTCTGTTGTTCCCTTCTTTGCAGCCATATGTATTCAGTGTTTAGCTCCAACTTACAAGTGAGAACATGTGGTATTTGGTTTTCTGTTCCTGTGTTAGTTTGCTAAGGGTAATGACCTCCAGCTCCATCCATGTTCCTCCAAAAGACATGATCTGATTCTTTTTTATGGGTGCATAGTATTCCATGATGTAAATGAACCACATATTCTTTATCCAGTCTATCACTGATGAACATTTAGGATGATTCCATATATTTGCTCTTATGAGTAGTGCTGTGATAAACATATGCATGCATCTTTTTGGTAGAATGATTTATATACTTTTGGATGTATACTCAATAATGGGATTGCTGGATTGAATGGTAATTCTGCTTTGAGTTCTGGCAAAGTGCTTTCCACAATGGCTGAAATAATTTATATTCCTACCAGTAGTGTGTAAGTGTTCCCTTTTATTTGCAACTTATCAGGTGCTGTACTTATTACCTAGGTGATGAAATAATCTGTACACCAAACCTCTGTGATATACAGTATATCTACATAACACATTTATCCTTAACCTAAAATAAAAATTTAAAAAATGAAATATTAACATGAACATTTCCTGTACAAAAGATGGACCTTCTGAAGTGATTCTCTCTCTGCCTGAAGTACATCCTTTATTTCTTTAAATGAGAATCTATTTGTGAAACGCTTACTCAGTGATTTTCATGTCTATTTAAAACTGTCTTCATTTTCTCTTTTTCTAAAATAATATATATTCTGAAGGGTATATAGCACTAGATCTTACTTTGAGGATATTATTCTGCTGTTTTTTTTTTTAACATCTAGTATGTTGTCTGTGGCCAAATTGCCAGTTATTTGTTTATTCTATATTTTTGCTTACTTTTAAGGTCTTTTATTTCCTTAGAATTCTGTAGTTCTCTTATGATGTAAATACTTGTGGATTTTTTTTTTTTAATTTATACTGTTTGACAATTTCTGGGGTTTCTTAATCTAAATATTTGTGACCTTCATCCATTGAAAAATCTCTCTCTTCGTTCATCTCCTCAAATAATTTTCCTCTCTTGCATCTCTATAAATTCAGTTAGACATATGGCAGACTTAACCACTCTATCCTTATTTCCCAGCTTGTCTTTTCTCCTATCATTTTGGTTTCTGTACCATTGTTTTAACACATTTATTTCTATTTTTCAGTGTATTAATAGCCTGTTAATTTGTGTTTTAATTTGCTCTTTATCTAATTCATTGAAATTTTTTTCTTACTTTAAGTTTTGGGGTACATGTGCAGATCACGCAGGATTGTTACATAGGTATATACATATACCATGGTGGTTTGCTGCATCCATCCCCCCTGTCATCAGCATTAGGTATTTCTCCTAACATTATCTCTCCTCATTCTTTCCACCCCTGCTATCCCTCCCTAGCTCTCCCACCCACCAACAGGCCCCAGTGTGTGATGCTCCCCTCCTTGTGTCCATGTGTTCTCATTGTTAAACACCCACTTATGAGTGAGAACATTTGGTGTTTGGTTTTCTGTTCTCTTGTCAGTTTGCTGAGAATGATGCTTTCCAGATTCATCCATGTCCCTGCAAAGGACATGAACTCATCCTTTTTTATGGCTGCATAGTATTCCATGGTGTATATGTGCCACATTTTCTTTATCTAGTCTATCATTGATGGGCATTTAGTTTGGTTCTAAGTCTTTGCTATTGTAAACAGTGCTGAAATGAACATATGTGTGCATGTGTCTTTATAATAAAATAATTTATAATGCTTTAGGTATATACCCAGTAATGGGATTGCTGGGCCAAATGGTATTTCTAGTTCTAGATTCTTGAGGAATTGCCCCACTGTCTTCCACAATAGTTGAACTAATTTACACTTCTACCAACAGTTTAAAAGCATTCCTATTTCTCTGCATCCTCTCCAGCATCTGTTGTCTCCAGATTTTTTAATGATCGCCATTCTAACTGGTGTGAGATGCTATCTCAATGTGGTTTTGATTTGCATTTCTCTAATGACCAGTGATGATGAGCATTTTTTCATATGTTTGTTGGCTTCATAAATGTCTTCTTTTGAAAAGTATCTGTTCATATCCTTTGCCCATTTTTGGATGGGGTTGTTTTTTTCTTGTAAATCTGTTTTAGTTCTTTGTAGATTCTGGATATTAGCCCTTTGTCAGATGGATAGATTGCAAAAATGTTTTCCCATTCTTTTGGTTGCCAGTTTACTCTAATGATTATTTCTTTTGCAGTGCAGAAGCTCTTAAGTTTAATTAGATCCCATTTGTCTATTTTGGCTTTTGTTGCCATTGCTTTTGGTGTTGAAGTCAGGAAGTCCTTGCCTATTCCTATGTCCTGAATGGTTTTGCCTAGGTTTTCTTCTAGGGTTTTTATGGTGTTAGGACTTATGTTTAAGACTTGAATCCATCTGGAGTTGATTTTGGTGTAAGGTGTCAGGAAGGGGTCCAATTTCTGCTTTCTGCAGATGGCCAGCCAGTTTTCCCAACACATAGGGAATCCTTTCCCCATTGCTTGTTTTTGTCAGGTATGTCAAAGATCAGATGGTTGTAGATGTGTGGCATTGCCTCCAAGGCCTCTGTTCTGTTCCATTGGTCTATATGTTTTGGTATAAGTACCATGCTGTTTTGATTACTATAGCCTTGTAGTATAGTTTGAAGTCAGGTAGCATGATGTCTTCAGCTTTGTTCATTGTGCTTAGGGTTGTCTTGGCTATATGGGCTCTTTTTTGGTTCCATATGAAGTTTAAGGTGATTTTTTTCCAGTTTGCTGAAGAAGGTTCATGGTAGCTTGATGGGAATAGCATTGAATCTACAAATTACTTTGGGCAGTATGGCCACTTTTATGATATTGATTCTTCCTAACCATAAGCATGGAATGTTTTTCCATCTGTTTGTGTCCTCTCTTATTTCCTTGAGCAGTGGTTTGTAATTCTCCTAGAAGAGGTCTTTCACATTCCTTGTTAGTTGTATTCCTAGGTATTTTATTCTCTTTGTAGCAATTGTGAATGCAGGTTTGCTCATGATTTGGCTCTCTGTCTGTTGTTGTATAGGAATGCTTGTGATTTCTGCACATTGATCATATATCCTCCTTATTAGCTTAAGGAAGTTTTGGGCTGAGACAATGGGGTCTTCTGAATATACAATCATGTTGTCTGTAAATAGAGACAATTTGACTTCCTCTTTTCCTAATTGAATACACTTTATTTCTTTTTCTTGCCTGATTGTTCTGGTCAGAACTTTCAATACTATGTTGAATAGGAGTGGTGAGAGAGGGCACCCTTTTCCTGTGCCAGTTTTCAAAGGGAATGCTTCCAGTTTTTGCCCATTCAGTATGATAGATGTCCTGCGGGTTTGTCATAAACAGCTTCTGGTTTGTAGAGTTTTTGCCAAGAGATTCGCTGTGAGTCTGATGGGCTTCCCTTTGTGGATAACCCAACCTTTCTTACTGGCTGCCTTTAGCATTTTTTCCTCATTTCAACCCTGGTGAATCTGACAATTACGTGCCTTGGGGTTGGTCTTCTTGAGGAATATTTTTGTGGTCTTCTCTGTATTTCTTGAATTTGAATTTTGGCCTGCCTTGCTAGGTTGGGAAAGTTCTCCTGGATAATATTCTGAAGAGTGTTTTCCAACTTGGTTTCATTCTCCCTGTCATATTCAGGTTCACCAATCAATCGTATATTTGGTCTTTTCACATAATCTCATATTTCTTGGTGGCTTTGTTCATTTTTATTCCACTCTTTTTTCTCTAATCTTGCCTTATCATTTTATTTCATTGAGTTGATCTTCGATCTCTGATATCCCTTCTTCTGCTGGATTGATTCATCTATTGAGACTTGTCTATGCTTCACGAAGTTCCCATGTTGTGTTTTTCAGCTCCATCAAGTTGTTTATGCTCTTCTCTAAGCCAGTTATTCTAGTTAGCATTTTGTCTAACCTTTTTTCAAGGTTCTTAGTTTCTTTGCATTGCATTAAAGCATGCTCCTTTAGCTCAGAAAAGTTTATTACCCACCTGCTGAAGCCTGCTTCTGTCAATTCTTCAAACTCATTCTCCATCCAGTTTTGTTCCCTTGCTGGTGAGAAGTTGTGATCACTTGAAAGAGAAGAGGCATTCTGGGTTTTGGTAATTTCAGCTTTTTGCACTGGTTTTTTCTCATCTTTGTGGATTTATCTATCTATCTTTGGTCTTTGGTAACTTTCGGATGGGGTCTCTGTATAGGCATACTTTCTGTTGATGTTAAAGGTATTTCTTTCCGGTTTATAATTTTCCTTCTAACAGTCAGGCCCCTCTGCTGCAGGACTACTTGAGGTCCACTCCAGACCTTGCTTGCCTGGGAATCCCCTGCAGGGGCTGCAGAACAGCAAGGATTGCTGCCTGTTTCTTCCTCTGGAAGCTTTGTCCCAGAAGGGTTCCCACCAGATGTCAGCCAGAGCTCCCCTGTATGTGGTGTCTCTTTAGATATACGGGGACCAGGGGGCCACTTGAAGAGGCAGTCTGTCCCTTATCAGAGCTCAAGTGCTGTGCTGGGAGCTCCGTTGCTCCCTTCAGAGTTGCTGGGCAGGGACGTTTAAGTCTGCTGAAGTGGAACTCACAACCGGCCCTTTTCCCATGTGCTCTGTCCTGGGAAGGTGGGGCTTTATTTATAAGTCCCTGATGGGCTGCTGCCCTTTTTCAGAGATACCCTGCCCAGCAAAGAGGGTGTCTAGTCACAGTCTGCCTGCAGAGGCCTAGCTGAGCTGCCACCGGCTCCTCCCAGCTGCTGTGTAAACTTCCTTGTGATTTTGTTTACACAGGCAAGGTTAGAACTGCCTCGGTAATGGCAGATACCCCTCCCCCAACTGAGCTTGACATTCCCAGGTTAAGCTGAAACTGCTGTGCAGGCTGTGAAAATCTCAAGCCAGTGGGTCTCCGCTTGCTCATCTTTGTGGGGGTGGAAAAGCGTAGTATCTGAGCAGGAGTGCCAAAGTGTCCAGAAAAGTCCCTGATGTTCTCCCTTGGGTAGGAGGGGGAGTTATCTGCCTTATTGCACTTCCTGGGTGAGGCGACACCCCAGCCTGCTTTGGTTTGCCCTCCTTGGGCTACACCCACTGTCCAACCAGTCCCTATTGAGATGAACCTGGTACCTCAGTTGGAAATGCAGAGAGCAACCTTCTGTGTTGCTCTCACTGGGTGCTGTGCTCCAGAGCTGTTACTATTTGGCCATCTTGGTGGAAGTCCTCATTGAAGTGTTACACTCTTTCTCTTTTAGGAAATCTGCTTGTTTCTTTTTCAAATTAAAGTACTTGTGTTTGATCGCTTTTATGTCTTTAAGTTCCTTTTTATAATGTTTCTTTTTAAAATAATATAAACATATTTACTATTTTTTTTTAGTATTATCTGATAATTTTGTTTCTATAGTTTGTGTGGTCTAATTTATTTATTTGGGTATTAGATAATTTTTCATTGCAAGATTTTTTTTTTCTTCATTTTATCAGTATAATTATTTTTAGGCTAGGTCAAAATATGGTCCTCCAGGGAAAGTTATCTTTTATTCCTGCCAGGTTCCTAGAGCACTACCACTGAGAACTGCTCCAATTTAAATGTGTTTCTTTCTTTGGGTAGCCTGAGGAACCCAAGTTGTATGCATACTGGCCTTTCACCAGCATATAGCTAGAAATTTTGAGGAAAACTTTTCTTTTTCTTGGCCAGAAGCTAAAGTAAGCAAGTATTTCCACTTCCTTCTGCTTCAAAACAGTGTGCCTCACCTCGAAGATGCTGAGGTTATCACTTTTTGGGAGACTTGGTTTTATGTATTTATGTGGTTGTATTTGATCTAAACTTCCATTATATTCAGAACCTTCAAATTTGACTTCTGCCCTTTGAATCCTAGTGCATAAGAGATCTTAGATTGGCACATGCCTCCAAGGAAACTGCCAGATTCAGTACTAGCTCGCTTCTATGGATATTCTCTTTCTTGAACTTTTTAATAAGCCATACAACTTCGGTTATGCAATCAATTCATTTAAAACCTCTAAGTCATGACGACTCTTTGCGTTTTAATGAAGGAGAATTACAGTAGGTGACCTTCTATATTACGGCATTGCTCAAATATTTTTTCACTTACTTTATGTATGGTTTACAACAACCTTCAAACTATATATTTTAGGTGTGGGTTAGTTGGTGACCTTAATGGTAAAAAGAGGAAGTTGGCATACCAGACCTTGTGAAGAGTTCTCTGGGGACTTCAATGAAGGGGCTGGCCCCAATGGAGAGTGTTCCAGTGCTTCTTCCTGAAATGAATTTTACTCACAAACAAATGCCATATGCTAATGATAACTAATGTGTTGCTTCTTCCAAAAACATCTTGCATATTGACAAAATTACTTTAAGACAATGCCTTCATTCAAAGAAGAGACTTAAAATATAAAAGTGCCAGGCACTCCAGCAAAACCTTTCTGCAGAGAAACTTTGTTTTATGTTACTCAAATTATGATTACAAGGTAAAGCCATTTCATAAATATCAGTATTGAGGTAGTGATGCCAATATGCTTTCATCTGTGGCCAATAGACTTTGACCTATTTTATCTAGAACAGGTGTAGGCAGCTTTATTCATTCAGTTATCTCCAGGAATTAGTGACCATAGTTAATAGGATCATCAAAAATATACCACGGTATTGGCACATAAAAGAAAACTTAAATAAATTGAACTAAAGAATTATCATTATAATTATTTCATTATTCTTTTTTTATGGACCTTGAGTAAATGAAAATGCTTCTTTTGCTTCATAAAGATAAGCAATTTCTCTCCCCAGTCTGAATAGTATGACACTGATGAACAGCTGTGAATGAATCAAGTGCAGGGTAAATATACAAGGCAGCAAATGATTTTTAAGCTCAACACCCCATGAACAGTAACTGTAATTAAACTTAATAAAGAACAAGAAAAGAGAAAAGATGGAGGGTGAAAAAAAAAATCACAACAACAGCATAATAGCCTATGAAGATTGAAGGAAACCAGCAGAGCATCAGAGAATTGCTGAAGCCACTTTTCTTTGTGTTCATCATAATTGATCATTTTGTGTCAAATATCCTTTTCTTTCCTCAAGGAATATAAAGGCTAAATTCATGGTCAATACAACCTTGGATATATTTACTGAATTTTGGAATGTATAACAAATGACTAGGAGAAATAAAGCATACTTCACATTTCTTTTTTTTGTCTCTCTCTCAGTATCATTTTAACAGGTAATTTTCTGCATTTAATAGCAACACAGCGTCTGAAAATGTCTTGACTAGGATGGTTTATAATTTTCTATGTTTGCTCCTAGCTTGTGTATTCAACCCATTTGATTCTGACATTATTTATCTATTGTTTTTCTCACTGGTCTCATTTTCTTGTTTTCTTGTCATTCTTTGTGGGATGGGCCTGACGTTCACTGATGCTCTTATGAAATCTGACCATTGTATTTTCTAGATGCAACATTTAAAGCATACTGAGATATCACAAGATATATATACACACAGCAGCATGATTTGTTCCATAAGAGAGCAAGGAACTAGAAGTTTACCATGCCAATTTAAGTAGTCACTTCTGTCTTATTAATATGGAAGAAAAATAATCCTTTTTTTTGAGATGGTATCTCACTCCATCACCCAGGCTGGAGTGCAGTGGTACCATCTTAGCTCACTGCAACCTCTTCCTCCCAGGTTCAAATGATTCTCCTGCCTCAGTCTCCCAAGTAGCTGCGATTACAGGTACACACCACCATGCTCAGCTAATTTTTGCATTTTTAGTAGAGGCAGGGTTTCACTATGTTGGTCAGGCTTGCCTCGAACTCCTAACCTCAGGTGAACCACATGCCTTGGCCTCTCAAAGTGCTGGAAAAATTCTTTAATCTTTCTGATTTCTCCCTTAAGAAGTATCTTTCCCAATGTAAACTTGATCAATTTCAGGAAGCTATAATCATACAGTTGCAACTAATGGAGTATGTTAGAAAGATGTGAACAAAAATCAAATCAATGGAATGCAAGGGGTGATGACCTTATTTTGTTCCTGAACAGTGGGAAATCAAACCTACTTCTCTCTTTTGTGAAGTGAATTGAATAAATTGAATAAAGTCATTTTGAATTAGCCAATGATAATCTCTTTCTGATGTGGCCATGCCAGTAACAGAAATGACAGAAAAAGGTATTCAATCCAACTTGAAAACCATTTGAACCAATGAGTATTTTGTTGTCACTGAATTTTCTGTTTTGCAAGAGGGTGGCACTAAACTCTGCAGTATATTAAGTAATCCCCATAGATTTTTGTCAAGATTTTGTCATAATTTTGGAGACATGATAAAACAAAAACGTTCAGGGTTCTTAGAACCCGTGGCTCTTTTCAAATTGCCATGGAATCTGTATAACTCTAGCCATTGTCATTTACAATTGCTGATATTTCTGTTACAAATATAACGATAATAGTAACTATTTAGGATAATTCTGAAAGAGGATGCAAGATCAAACATATAGATCATCATACATAGAGGATGCAAAATCATATGGGGTTTATATATAGCATATTATACATATAGCACATATCAGGAACTCAGTAAGTGGTAAGCTCCAGCCCTACTCCCTTTTCCTACTTGGAGCCTAACAATAAAAGATAGTGTCAATTAAATACATATTGTGTGCCAAATAATTTATCTTTATTTCACTTATTTCTCAGCATAGTTATTATAATCATTTAAAATATTATACTACTTTGCCTTGAATTTCTTATTCTGCATTCACTTTCGCTGTAAAGTAGTTTGTCCAATGATGCACCGCTACTAAGTGCCAGAGGAATTAGAACTCAGATTTGTCTGATTTTAGGACCCATGTTCTTAACCACATGAAAACTTCTCTGCTTTTCTAACATACTGAAAAGAGACAGAAGGTTTGCTTCAGCAAAATTAGCTTTTCATTACTAAACAATTTTCTTGCCTGATTCCTGGCCTCCATGGATGACCTCCTGGCTCTAAGCAAATCTACTGCTTTGTATTAGTTTTTTATTATTGTCTAACAACTTACCACAAAATGACATGCCTTAAAATAACACATATTTATCATTTCACAGATTCTGTTCTTCAAGAATCTTGGCCTGGCTTATCTGTGTCCTGAGCTTTATAATTTCTCAGAAGTCCAATATCAAGGTGTTAGCTTAGGGTCTGCAGTCTCATCTGAAGAGTCAACTGGGAAAGAATCTGTTTCCAAGCTTACGCATTGTTTGTTGGCAGCATTAAGTTCCTAATTATCTAATGGACTCAGGCCCTCAAGATCCTCACTGGCTGTTAGCCAGAGGCTACTGTTATGAACTGAATTGTGTCCCCTTACATTTATATGTTGAAGGCCTAACCCTCAAGGTAACTACATTTGAAATAGGGCCTTTAAGGAAGTAATTAAGGTTAAATGAAGTAATAAAGGTAGAAATCTAATCAAATAGGACTGGAATGCTTATAAGGAGGGAGGACTAGAAATATCTCTCTCCATGTGCACACCAATGAAAGGCTATACGAGGGCAAAGGCCATATGGTCATCTGCAACCCAAGGAGAGAGGCTTCACTAGAAACCAACTGTACGGACACCTTGATCTTGGATTTTTGGTTTCTAGGCCTATAAGAAAATAAATTTCTGTTATTTAATCTACCCAGTCTGTGGTATTCTGTTATGGCAGCCTGAGAAGACAAATACAACTCTCTAGCTTTCTGCCATGTAGGCCTCTCCAACATGGCAGTGTGCTTCATTAAAGTATGCCAGCTGAGAAAGCAATAGAGGATCTGTTAGCAAGACAGAAGTCATAATATTTGAAACCTAATGACAGAAGTGACATCTCCTCCAGGTTATTCCATCTGTTGGTTAAAAGCAAGTTAATCAAAAAGAGGTTTCACAAGCCTGCGAATACCAGGAGGTAAAGATCATTTGGGTCACCTTAGAAGCTGCCTACCACACTCCCTGACTCTTAGGAGGCATGTGTGAACTTGTTTCTCACTTTAGAGCTGATGGCTAATGGTTACTCTTGAGTGCTAACTAGGATTCCTGTCCATCTGATTATGCTATCAATCCTTCTTTGTTTACTTATTTGGAATTACTTTGTGAGGTTATAGTGATACCCTTCCCAGTAATCTCTTCCTTGAGTTTAAATGAGAAGCAAAATAGGGTTCTATCTACCATGAGGATTCCTTTTCACCCATCTTTCACATTTTTCTGCTTGGGGGCTTGAACCTGGAAAGGCAAAGTTTAAACATGTTTTTCATCCCCTCTTTTTCTTAACTTTCTCCTTTTCTCTCTACAGTCTGTCAGGACTGGAAATAGCTTATCCTCAGTTTTCTTCCTGTTTGGAAAAGACTTCCATTTTGTAAAACTGTACAATCAAGTTGATAAAGGTTACTGCTTTATATTTTAAATAAAAGATGATAAGAAGATGAACACAAACCTTTTTGTAGACAAACTCTAGTTTTCAAGATTGTCTTTCTGTAGACTTTAAAATTTAATTGTAGGTGGTAAAAAAATCTTAACTATAGTCAAGTTGTAATTGCTGTAATACCCTCCTGGCACTTCCCCAACCCCTGGCCTTGAAGTAGACCCATGCCTTGGGTCAATAAAGAAAAAAAAAATTATGTAGAAGGAAATATAAAGAAAAAAAGCACATAAATATTTTTAAAATATTATTTGTTGCAAAGATTTTTTTAATAGAGAAGAAAGAAAAGATTTACAACCTAAAGAATTTGTCTAATTCTTCTTTGTAAACGAAGCTTTTCTCTAAAAAAATTGTTTTGTGTGCAGGGCAGTTTGAAGCAAAACCAAACCACTCTAATTCTGGCAATGTAGCAGTCAGTACATCTGTTTCCAGGCTAATAGAAGGACTTGTGAAATCATAATTTCATATTTGAATCAATTGCAGTTTTTTAATCAGTGATTAGGAAAAGGAGTGTCAGGATTCTACAGACACTATTTCAGAAAGTGTTGGAGTACATGGCCCTTCAGGCCACATGGTTATAAGCCAGAACCACCAGATTGCACATTACCTAAAATGTTCACCACCACCTTGGAAGTACAGATGTTGGGGCTCCTTACCAACTCAAACTGCATTGCGTTTGCATTTGTTTTCTTAAAGAGACAGAGGCAGACTATGCATGCATTGGCCTATAGTCTCAGGAGAAGTTGGAAGTTTGTGGTTTTTTTTGTTTGTTTGTTTTTGCCTAGAAACAGAATCAAAATGAAAATTATATCTTAGAAATATCTTTGGAGGATTTATATTAGGGGCCTGATCTTTTCACTATCTACTAAGTTTATAACCTCATTACCTGACTCAAAGCATCCAGAGTTTCATTGAACCTCTGGAGCACAATTAGGAAATGTCCCTTGGGCCTGAGTTATTAGTGAGTATGACATACAGATCTGTGCAATAAAGATCAGAAATTATGAATCTAGTTATACTATGCAATGGGAATGCCACATATATTATTATTCTATGTTTGCATTCATGAATGTAGAACTCAGTAAAAGAGAGTTCTTTCCTAGGATTTCAGGAACACATCTGTGTGCTATTTCAGACTGTGCCAGCTGTATCATGCATACATGCATTTTTTCAACCAATCAAGATTCAACAGAAATTTACTGAGTAGTCACTACATTTTAGAAACTATTGAGGGCAGCAAAAACTTAGGCACGCATCTACTGGATGGTAATACTGGCATGGATTTTCTACTTCTACCTTCAAAATATGATTCCCTACAAGATAAGTTCATTAAACCTTGAGCAAATTATTTGCCAAGAAAGGAAGGAAGACCTCTAATAATGGAGTTTTTTTCTAGTAGCAGAATTTATAAAATTATCTAGTGTTGGTTAGTGAGACAAATATTTCTACAGAAAATTATCTAATCTTAAAATAGAATTGGAAAAGATTTTTTAAACCATTTCATTTATCTCTTTAGAAGGCAGAATTCAGCAGATTATATGAAATTCAATGAAAAGGATTAGGCTTAGTTTCAAATAATAATAATCCTTTCTCAAATTCAATGAGAAAGATTAGGCTTATTTAGTTTCAAAGTATTAATCAGGCCCAGAATTGACACACTTGAAACAGAATCATCTTTTGATCTATTATTCCCCATCCAAAGGTATTTTGTTTTCTGCCCACAAAAAAACATAAGAAGGTAGGAGAGAAACATGCAATACAATGGGTCTAAGTATTATCTGATATAACAACATACAAAGGAAAGAGGTTTGGTGGATGTTATCCAAGGATAGTCATCATCAATCCCTTTCCTTCTTCTGTGCACGTATTGCCTTTCACAGGAAAGGGCATATTAAAATGTGTATTCCCTTCCCTTAGATGGAGAGTAGACTTAGTGACTTCCTTGAATAATAGATGTTGGTGAAAATGATGTCTGGGACTTCCCAGGTCAAGTCATGAGATGCTTTGAAACTTCTGCCCTGTTGGCAAATTCTTGGAAGGCTTCCTTATGGATTCTAGCTCTTACAACTCAAACACCATGCTTGCAGAAGCCCCCAGTCACATATTGAGGCCATGTGTAATTTTGACTAACTAAACATCCAACCAGCAGCCAACATAAGCTAGGTCAGTTTTCAGGTAATTCCAGTACCAGGTACCATTTGACAAACATCAGATGAAATACCTCAAGCAAGAAATGCTACATTGAGGCAAGTCAACCCAGCGAAACACAGAATATAATGAGATGTTGTTTTAAGTCACTAAAATTTGATGTTGTTATGTAGTCCCAGCTCTGTACATTCTAAGCCTAATCAATAATTTAGGATTAAACCAGAAGACTTAATCCTTCTTATGGAATCTCACAGGATCTATTGAACATTGCTTTCTGAGAAGCTAAACTAGGTGATCCTTAAAGTCTCTTTCAACTCTAAGATTGTTTTAATAAAGATGATTTTCTGTAGAAATATTATAATGTCAGAATAAATGGCCACTGTCTTGAGGTTTACATTTGTTGCTATAGTGTCAATTGTTTAAAAATGTAATTAATTGCAATTGAAAATGTTCTCTCAAATTTAACAAAATATTTCTATTACATTTAATAAATTTAACAAAATATTTCTAATAAATATAAATATCCCAACACTCTTCCTAGACCCCAAACACCATAACACATATAATTCGTGTACAGCAAGAATATGAAATCATGAAAAATTTGGACACGAGCAAAATTATTATTAATGCAGTCAACAGTTTTTATTCATATTTCCTTTCCTATAAAACCTAGAATTCTGAAGGCCAGAATATCAGTGTTTTATATCTTGATAGCTCTTGACTCACCATTGTCTTTATTCTGACATACTTGCTTCTTACACTTTTTAAAGAAAGCAGCATATATAGGATATTTTGTACTCAGAGTTGGGTTAAAATCTCAGTTGTGAAACACACTCAGTTGTATCATTTTAAGTAAAATCCTTTTTCAAACCTCTTTTGACAACATGATTTTCATCTAAAGTAGGAATTAAAAATTCTGTATGCAATGTACTTTGTTAATTCTAATTTTTAGTTTATCAGTAAAGATGTTTATCATCTTATAAAAAGAGGGCATTATGGTAAGACTATTGAGTGAATGAGACTGGAAATCCAACTGGAAATAACATGATCTTTTTATTTTATTCCTCAAAGACTCTATCTCATGATGTTATCATTTGCCACTCCTGTCTTGCTAAATTTTCTTCCTTTTACCTACTTGTCTTTCTCTCATAGCATTCTGGCCAAATTCTAGAATCAGCTAGCATTGCTGGCTAAATTAATAACCATTTTGCCTTCTGAAAGCTTTGCCTATGATTATTATTATTTTTTCCACCTCTATGTTCTCAGGACTTTACATGTTGCTTAGGCCACAATAAGTGCTCAGTGAGTATTTTTAGACTAAATGTGACAGAGACATGACTAAATGACCTATTTGTTACTCGTTGTGAGTTAAATGAGATAATTTATGAAAGAATTCCAGTTCTAATTCTAGCACATAGTTGAAGATGTCAGACAATATTTGTTTCCTTACTCACTGTTTAGTTCTTTTCAAATGAATGCTATTTTTTCTATTTAAGAAATTATAGCAATGAAGAAAAAGGTTTGGGAAAAGGAGACTTACTGGTACTTCTAAAATATACCATCTGGGAAGTCAACTAGTTTCTTATGAAATAAAAAAAAAATTAAAAACTTCTCATAGGGCAACAGTATTTCGTTTTCTGGGCAAAAGGATTCTGTGACTACAGTATTCTGTGATTCCATATCCCTTTTGGCACTTTTGCTTGCATTCATTGGTAATCTTCAGAATTGTGAGTATTGTCCAAATTCTAGAATATTTTCCTCTGGGAAAGACAACAATTATACAACAGCATAGAAGTTCCAATTTTTGGAATAAAATACTGAAAAATAATTAAACTGCATCTTCTTAGGGTAGTGAATTCCATTTTAATTTCTATTATCAGGATAATTGAAGAACTTCATGGTGAGATCAAGCTGGTATTGTGGGTGCTGGTTAAAATCTTTTGTTTTTAAGGACAGAGATTTCTCCAAGAATTTTTTTTTTTTTTTTGCTGTTGTTGTTCTTGCTCTCTCTTTTTTACCGCTATGGTTTGTCTCTGGTAGAATCTTTGCCTTCAGAGAAACTGTGTTCCCCCATACCAGAGTTCCTTCTCAAAAAAAAAAAAAAAAAAAAAAGATTCAATTTTGCTTCTGGAATCTTTGCCAAAAAAAGGGAAAAGATTTTTCGTTAGCTAGTGTTGTTTGGATTTTCATCTTCTCTGATATTTGGATTTTCTCCTTTGATTCACTACTGTCCTTGCACAGCTTTGGAAGTGATCTAAGGTAGCTTGCAAAAGTGCAAAAAAATTATAAATTGAATTATTATATGTAACTTTGCTGGTTTTTGTTTTGTTTTGTTTTGGTTTTTTTGTAGCACCATTAGAGACACAGATACGTGGAATTCAGTGGGACTTGGTGGGAAAAATATGCTATTTCCTATGTTTGGCATCTAATATTGGTCATTTTTCTTAGCACATATCTAGCTTGATAGCAGTTTATAGGCAGAAATGGGATGGGCACACATCTCCCTGCTATTTTAGCAGATCCATCCTATAAGCCTACTTATGATACAACACTCAGGACTTTTAGTATTTTTCTCTTAAAATTTGTCTTAACATGTTATTGATGAATTTGGGGAGGAATTTGAGACAATCATTTCACAAGCTTGTATTAGATAGGATTCTGTCATCTAGGAAGAGACTCTTTGAAGAAATGGGACCTAGAATATTTATTTTACAACACAGAAAAACTCTAAATATTAGCATTAGGTTTAATGTGTTTTTTTGCAGCTCCTAATCCCTTGAACCAGCTTACCCCCCATCAACAGCTGTAGGGAAGTCTAGATGAGACTTGTACACAATGAGTTTTAGACAAAGAACTGTAGAGCCCCCCTCCAAATAAAACAAATATTATTCATGTAGAACAGGACTGCTGTTCAATAAAGATTACTGAAGCAGAAAATAAGCAAGGACTCAGCATTTTTTGAACTGGCTGATATATGTACTGTATGCTTTCATTATCACAAAGAAAGAGAAAAGGTTATTTCCATTTTTGCAGAGTACCAACCTCTTTACCTCTGGCCCAAATCAAGGTTGGAAAATAGAAAAATCAATTTATAAAGATAAACATAAACCCTTTATCTTTCCTCTATTGGGCTGAGCCAGCAAGATGGAATGAAGAACATTACACACACACACACAAACACACACACTACCCTTAAATTATACAGTGTGTACGTGAATTTCCTACCTAACTTAAAATGCAAGTATGTCAGAAATATATGTATGTAAGACTGATATATAAATATGTCTATAAAATTCATGCTTTATAATGTATATAACTTGACATCTCTCTAGAATGTTGTCGATAAACATCACCATTTTTTCTTGGCAACATATTCCATCTCTGCCTCTGAAATTCTACTGACATGACAGCATTTTCTGAAAAGCAATGAGAAATGCACATGTGAAAGTATTATAAACCTGGCAGTTCAAATAAAGACAATAAAACTAATGAGAAGGTGCTAGAAGGGTAACTGGGTTTCGAGTCATCTGTGTTTTCCCTTCAACAAAATGTCAGCATACTGTATTCTAAGATGTTTTGAATTGAAGCACAGCATTTTTCTTTCCTTTCTAGATAAACCCTGATTGCCATTTTCTTTTTTCTAAACCAAACCTTTCTCAGGCTCATTTGAAAAATTTGTTCTGGCAAGAACTGCCTCCCTTTTCAATACCAGGAGGCAACACTTTTATAGAGCTTTCCACTGCCTCTGCATGAGTAAAATTTTTCATAAAAATATTTTTATGAAAACATACAGAATACACAAAGGTAAGAAACATACCTTGATAACATAGAAGAGTAAAGGAGAGACTGTAGACTTTTTCTTTGCTCACTGTGCAAAGTTAAGTAGGTTCTGCTTTCATACAAATGGGTAAATAAATGAAATATTTGTTCCTTATATACTCCTATTATTTATCAGGATATTACATATAGAAGTAACACTACAAGTAGCTAATACATTATATAACTCAGGAAATACTGAAATCTCTACATATGTGTAAGTGAATATATGAATCCATCTGACCCTATATCTTAAATCTCAGGATAACATTGGCTTTTTTCCCACAGAAGAAAAGAAATATTAGAGAGCACGTGAATTATGGTTCTATCTATGTGTCTTCCTCTTTCCAAAAAACAGATATTTACTGAACATTTATGTGCCAGGCAGTGTGTTAAGTGTGATGATTACTACGGTGAGCAAAATAATTTGATCTTTGTTTTCCGGAAGCTTATAAACAATGGTAGTATCTTACTTTAAGGGATTGTAATCTTATTAGAGCTCTAACAGGCCACAAAAAGTGGAAAGATTTTATAATTTTAATGTGCATTCATGTTATCTTATAGCTTGTCAAACATAAATGAAGCTAAACACTGAGTAGTAAGAACAGATTTCGATCAATAATAACAATTACAGTAGGGAAATGAGTCCAGCATGAACTGAACTCAATTTTGACTTGGGTAGAGGTAAAAGCAAATTTTAAAAGGAAAACTAAGGAGTAGAAAGTGGGGCAAGGAGGGGCTTAGCAGAGTTAGAGAAGTGGAAAATGACACAGGATCGATCAGTGTGAGTGCCGTTAGACAAGCAGCATCTGCTAGCTGGCAGTATTCAAAGACAGGATTCATCCTTTCACAAAGAATGGAACACAGAGGCCCCAGTATGCATCCTCACATGTTGACTGGAACAAACAGTAAAATGTTTTGTCAGCTTTCCGTTTTCTTAGAAGGCAATTTAAGGGAGAGTGGGTACTAGGGTCATATTAGGGAGGTGGTCTTGAGCTGTTAGAAACTTTGTTAGTGTTTGTTCAAGTCTTGATAGGCCAAAGTTGAGGTTTAGTTGAGAAGACGACTCAGATGTCTGGCTCGAGTTTGGTCAAGGAGAGAATCTTTGTTAAACTTTGCATGTAAGAGAGGTCACCTTTCTCAGTTTTCAGCTGAATGAAAGTAGGTAAATTAGACTTCTCTGAGTCCCAGTTTTCTCATCTGTACAGAAAGGCTAGTAGTATCTACCTAGGGGATCACTATGAGGAAAACATCATCATGTATTTGAAAATTTAGAATTATTTCTTGATGGGAAAATACGTGAATGTTCTATGTATTTCCCTGCCTTTCCTTTCTGCCAATAGTAGTCTGCAGGACATTTTTCTTTTTAAGTATAACCAAAGGCAGAAAAAGTTACTCAAGAAAACATTTGCCCTATGGTCTAAATAAAAAGAAGTGAAATGAATGCAAAGTTGCAAAGTAAGTTTTTCTGTTCTCAAAGGCTACATAATAATGAGCCTGAGAGAAAGGGGAAGACAGGATGAATGTCTCTGAGTGATCTAAGTCCTTCGTGAGGTTGAGGTGAAAATAATCTTATGTTAGGAGGTTAAGGGAAAAACATGGAAAGAAAGCAGGGCTCCTGAGCCATATTCCAACATGGGATGCTTTCTCCATTTCCTGAAGATTACACTACCATGCACCAGTCTTAGAGCCTGTGAACTCCATTTAACTGAGGGTGGCAGAATTATATTTGTGTGTGTATACATATATATATGTGTATATATGTATGTGTGTATACATATATATATGTGTATATGTGTATATATATGTATACATACACACATATATATGTGCACACACACACACACACACACACACACTTATATATATATATATATAATTTTTTTTTAAATGAAAACATGTAAAGAAAAAAAACCCTCATCTTCTGGCCAAGATGGAATTTAGAATTTCTATATAAACTGAGGCAGTAAGGCCAGGTTATAACTAAATTACTGAATACATAGTAAAATATGATTAATATGTTAATATTGTTTCAGACTAATGTGTTTCTCTGCTTCCCCACCCCTAATGCAGTCAACACTGTGTACTTGTTTACCCCAACCCTTCACAAGTCAAGTATGACCAGGAGCACAGTTTGCAAATATGCTGCTTGTTCTTCCCTGTTGAGGACATCTGCCCTGTTTGCTCTTCACTGTGGCATCAATGTTCTCACATGAATGGGCCACAGCATGGGTGAGCCATTTGGTGCTTCCCTTCTCAGTGATCATGGAGGTATGTGGAACATTCAATTTAGCAGTAGCCATCCCTGCCTCTTACAGAGACTGTTAACGTGAACAGATGGGCCGTTCTACAACCCAGGTGGCCAGTCCTATACAGATATAGCTTAAAAGATTTCTTCTTAAAAATGCTTGTGCCTTGCTTTCTGTAAAACTCAGTTTCAGGCGAGAAACCGCTGCAGTCCAAAAGACAGAACCTTCCAAAAGCACCAGTAACTAGTCACATTGATTTCTCCTTTTTCTGAGGACAGAACTACCATCTGTTTCATGTCACAAATATCATACTAGGGAAAGAGTATACAAAAGGAAAATATGTATATCTATATATATACACACACAAACACAGAGCCTATTTATGCATGATTTAAATAACCAGAGGTTTTAGTCTTCATCAAAATACTGTAATTCACCAATCTCTTTGATTTGGCCTGTTTTACAAAGTGCCTTTTGAAATTTGTCTCATTTGAAAAGTTTCATTCTTATGAAGTATACGTTTAAATATCTTATGTTTCTTCCTTAAAGAGAGACAAGGGTGGGGAAGAAAGTTACAGAGTTCAAGCAGGAAATATTTTATAGAAAAAATATTTCAGAAAAAAAATAGACTTTGGACTCCTCAGCATGGGTTAGTCCAAATAAACCACAAAGCTTTTGTTGACTTCTGTTTGCCAACTCACATAAGGACTTTGTAATGACATTCTTTCAAACCCATCTGGTGATTTAGCCAGGACTGCTGAAAAGCTGCAGTTAAAATTCTAAAGAAGAGATATAAACTGTGCTGTCAAAGGACACTGTCAGCTAGTTCATTTTTTTTTCTGCACATGTTTGGGCAGAACTTATATAATAAGACTTGGTAGAAATCAGTGCTTTAAAAAAGTAGCTTTATAATTCCTTAAACTGGGTAATCTCACTTCCTGTCTTTTATTTCCAGGTCTTATCCCAGCCCTAAAACAGACTTGTAGAGCTTAGATTAGTCCTTTCAGAGGCCAAATTAAATGTAGGGCAGGGCTGGAATTGTGCCTACAAATAATGTTATGGGATTCTGTCATTGAGCTTCCTCTGAGTTTCATCTTGAAATAGAAGAAAGAACATAATATTCCTGTAGAACAAATGATAAAGAATGAGCTACAATGCTTCTCTCTCCAAATTTCCAAATTGGAGAATGCACAGTGCTAGTATAGTTGTTAATCTGGCCCTGTTCCACACCAGCTTTGGGACTTTGGAAATATCAATTATTCTTCATAGTCTTTATATCTAAATCATGTGATTCATAAAATTCATAAATATGAGGAAAGAATCTAAGTAATACAATGCTTAGAGGAAAAAATTCAGTTGAGCCTGAAATCTGAAGATCTTAGCTCTTTAAGTCGTAAGTTTAGGATTAACACCAATGTAGAGAAGGATATCGCAGGTTAACATATTTAAATGGATATTAAAATTTTAATTTTTACTTAATTAATTTCTACTACAAAACTTTCATTCTCCAATACTTCTCCATGTTTTTAGACGATTTTTACTTCTACTTTAAGCATAAATATTGAATGTCTACAATTTATTTCTTTTCAACTAGGCTGTTAATTCTTTGAGATCAGAAGGCAAAGCACACTTATCTTTATATTCTCAGCAAGTAGTATAGTACAGCAAGGCCTCCGTATATATGGATTCTGCATCCATGGATTCACCCAAACATAGCTTGAAAATGTTCGGAAAGAAAAAGATGATTGTGTCTGAACGGAAAATGTACAGACTTGTTTTCTTCTTTTCATGATTCCTTAAACAATACAGCAGTTATTATCATAGCACTTTTATTGTATTAGGCACTATAAGTAATCTAGAGATAATTTAAAGTGCACCAGAGGATGTGCATAGAATATGCAGATACTATAACACTTTATATCATGGACTTGAGCCCCTACAAATTTTGTTATCTGTAGGGGGTCCTGAAACCAATCCTCATGGACACCTAGGGACAATTGTATCTGGTAGGTGGTAAGGATGTAATCAATATTTATTTAATTCAACCATCCACAAATGCTTGTGGAAACAATTTGTTCACAAGGCATAGTGGGAATAAAAGGCAATGCAAGACTGAGGCCCTTTCTTAAAATAATTTACAGAATAAAACACAGCAAGATTTTATTAAAATACCATGTCACAATTATCTGAACCTGTTTATGGTTTTAGCATTTTTATTATTCTTCTGCCTTTGTTCTTTTAATATTTGATAATGCTACATGTGCTGTTCATGAGGTGGCTTTTGTTGTCCCCTTTTTTCTATTATTTACTGTATCTCCACTCTTTCATGAACTGGTTCCTTCACACCACTTCTTTTTTGCCATTTTGACTTGTTCCTGACTTGCCAGACCTTATTAATTCCCTTCTTTATCTTTTTTTCATTTATCTACTTATCTACTCTTGTCTCCTTTCCACGTTCCTCCTCACACCAAATACTGCATTTTGAAAACTATTTCTGAAACTATTTTTTTCTGTATGAAATTCTGCAGTTAAACCAACCACTAGCCATTAGGGAAAATGCATTAATCAGAGTTAATTAAACCTTTTTGCTAGGTTGAAAGCTTCAGGAATAACTGTTCTACCTGAGGAATTTAGTAAGGTAGTTAGAAGTCTCTGGGTTTAAGATTTCAGCATTGCCACTTCATTTTCCATTTCCTGATACCCTTTGTTCATCTTTGCTGGTTTGCTGCTTCTGACCACCTCCTCCAGTTTTATAAAGCCTACATCTACTCCTTTCAAGTGCTCACATTTCTGATTTCTAAACAAGTAACTCTTTTTTTCTTATTTTCATAATCATAACTTTTTCGAAGTTATGTCCTTGCAGTGAACTGAATTGTGTTCTTCCCACAAATTCATATATTGAAGCCTTGACCCACAATATGACTTAGTATTTGAAGATAGGGCCTTTAGGAGATAATTTTGGTGAAATGAGGTCACAAGGGTGGGGTCCTAATTCACATAAAAAGACCCTTATAAAAAGAGGAAGAGACATCAGAACTCTCTTTCTCTGCCATATGGGGACAGGAGAAGGCAGCTATCTGCAATCCAGAAGAGCCCTTACCAGAAATTGACCCTTGAACTTTCCAGACCAAGAAACTATGAGAAAGTACATTTCTGTTGTTTGCGCTATCCAGTCGATGATATTTTGTTATTGCAGCCTGAGCTGACCAGTGCAGTTATTTTTTCTGAATTTTCTAATTACTTTATAGTTTTTATCTCTGTGGAATAATGTTGTGGTGCTTTCCCCTCATTTTAAAAATATTTGAAAATTAATCCTCATCTGGAGATTAGTTGCCCTTGAGTAAGTTCAATGCCCTTTTGCTGACGCAGAAGTTGGAGGCAATATTAATATGCAGAGTCCTTAGCTCACTTACAGTATGTCATCACTTGTGCTACTCAATTTAATTTCATCTGAAATGAAATTGGTGAATATCCTTCCAAACTCTTGTGAAACAATTTTAGTGGAGATGAATTAAGTCGAGTAACATACACACAGCAGACTTACTGTGATAGGACACAGAAAGGACAACAGTCTGGCCTTCCCACGGAGACACTAACTGACTTTCAAAGTAGATTCCTGTATTTCTCTTTTCCTAAGTTCCTCCTGAGTGTTTTAATGGATACTTAGTTGCAAATGATAATAGTAATGAGTCTTAGTCTATTTGTGTTGCTATAGAAGAATATCACAGGCTGGGTGATTTATAAAGAAAAAATACTTATTTGGCTCAGTACTCTGCAAGTTGTACAAGAAGTATGACACCAGCGTCTGCCTCTGGTGAGGGGTTCAGGCTGCTTCCACTCATGGTGGAAGGTAAAGGGAATCTGGCCTGTGTAGAAATCACATGATGGGAGAGAGCGCAAAAGAGAGAGAGAGGAGGTGCCAGGCTCATCTTACCATCTGGATGTCATGGGAATGAACAGAATGGGAATTCTGTCATTACCTCGAGGACTGCACCAAGGCCAATCAGGGGAGATCCACCTCCATGACCCAAATATTTCTCATTAGGCCTCACCTCCTACATTGAAGATCAAATTTCCACATGAAGTTTGCAGACAAACATCCAAACTATAGCAACAAGTTAATATTCATTGGTAGTTATTATTTGACAAGCACTGTTAAATGCTTTGAAAGCAGTACAATATTCAATTCTTTTAATAATTCTATGTGAGCCATCTGATAATATATAAATAGTCTTATTTTATAAATGAGAAAACTGAGGCATAGAAAGGTTTCGCAATTTTCTCTAACTCACACAATTAGCAAATGACAGAGCTGGGATTCGACCCTCCTGAGTCTGACTGCAGATCCTGTCATTTTAATCACTGTCTTAAATAGCAAACAATTTTCACTCAATGTCAGCTTACACAAAACATTTTGATCAGGTATAATGCTACTACAGACCCTTTCTCCCTGGTATTTAGATGCCATCCTGGAAAAAAGTTTCATGGTAAAATATAAAATATAACAAGGGGCTTTTTTGACATAAACAATAAATGCATCTTCAATTGATGCATTTAGGTTAGAAGTGTACAAGAAGAAACTAAAGCTGTGAAGTCACAACTAGCTAAGCTGCCACAGGTTTCATTCAAAGGAACAAGCCAGTTTGTCCACAGTACTAGTTTTTCTGGCATAATGATTGACTGCTAGACACCAGCATTAAAACAGGCCGAGGAGAATGGTGTGGGTTTTTACTGATGTCATTCTTCTCCACTCCATGGAGGGCAATCTTTTCCTTTGAAAGACGGTGCAAAGCTTCCACTCATTTCTGTGTCCTATTTCCAGTTTACTTTCTATGTCTCTGTTGGTTGAAAAAGTAAACATAATCTTTGAAGTTTAGTAAGTGTACTTTGGTTTCTTTCACTGTGAAGTGTTTCCTAATGAAAGCAGAAAGAATATACATTTCGCATCTTTCAGAAAAATGCAACTTTCCAAACTTGGAACAGATTTCTTACTAAGATACATACTTCTCTCCAGATTACTTTTCCTTCTATTATTTCTTTCTAGAAAAGAAAATAATTGTTTTCACAGAAATTTCTGTTTGATTACAATTTGCTGATCACCTTGTATGTGCCAAATGCAGTGCAAAGTGGATGAGCCACTGGTTGTCATTGAATCATAGCCAGTTTGAACTCTACTTCCGTGACTTCCTAGTTGAGACCTCTTGGATATGTTATTTAATCTCTCTCTGAACCTCTAATTTATCATTTCTAAAATATAGACTGAAAGACCTTCTTTTAAGTTTGCCACCAAAAATAAAACAAGATATGAGTAAAGATCTGGGCACATAGCAGGAATTCAGTAAATGTCATGTATTTTTCTCCTCCCTTTCAGGCCCTGTGCTATTGGGATATTTTATAGTAAAAAATACAAAATTATCTAATGTTGACATATGAAAAATAAATGATGATTCTCATTTATTCAGAATGGAAAGATATATGTTCAAAGCAAATGAGTTTTTCTGCAGAATTGCAATTAGGAAATATTCATTCTCTCTGCTACTTCCACCAAGAAAGTAGCCATTCCCATTATATACTTAAAATGTAAAAATACACATGTTAGTATAAGAATTGCAAAATTGGCTTTTAAAAAGCTGAGCTAAAGCAATTTTTTCACTGAATATATAAAGACAGTTCAGTCAGAAGAGTTGCATAAGGCAAGCACCATTTTTTTAGTTGTATACCCAAGGCAGTTTCTCTTCTTTTTCTTTTTAAGAAATTTTTTTCTGTGTTCCCTGCTGCTGTAGCCTAGCTGCGATGTTTTTATAGCCCATTCAGTTCTGCTAGGATTTCGTCATATTCCAGTTGATACCAGCTGTTCTGAGGAGTCCCAGGGGCCCACTTTGATTCTCAATACATAACCTGAGTTTGGCAAGTCTAGTTTAACATTGTCCACATCAATCTAAGAATTAAAAGGAATCTGAGGTTGTTAAATCAAAAATAGTTTTTACTTAGGCAAGGAGATGATGATGAAATGAAGGCTAAAGGGTTGTATGCTTTTCCAGAAGATACAGTGAATCCCACAACAGAGCACTTGTGTCACATAGCATCCTCATCAACTAAGTTATCTACCCTAGGGGAAAAGCGCTGCAAGTTTCCATTAGGAAGATTCATTTGCTATTTGTTAAGTTGCTGGAATTTTCAGCCTTCTCAGTGTAACTTTTAGCTGGTGAAATACATGGCATACTGGAAAAAGCTGAAAAAAGTAAGGCTCAGTGTTTCTAGTTAAGTTTTTTAACTTCTCTTCTCATTCATAACATTATTTTGACTCAGTTTTCTCATCTATAAACTGGCCAAACTAAAATCAGTTCTTTCTACCAGAGCCCTATGAGTATCAAAAGAGATAATAAATGAGATAAAGAATGTGAGTGCATTAAAAGAGTTATAAAGTATTCTACTAATATGGATTGTACAATGGTTTTCATAGAAGAAGGTAAGTTTTGCATTCCGATAAGTGTGGAGGAGAAAAAAATCTATGCCTGAGGAGTAAATGTGTGGGAAAAATAATATCATAAGGTACGTTGAGAGTGTAATGAATAGGAGAGTGTATGTCAGTGTATACATGGGAGAGATGAAGTTAATCAGTAATGTCAGGACTGAACTTTAAGGTTTCTGAATGCTAGATAAGATAACTGGATTCTATACTGTAGATGGCATGGTATCATGCAATGGTTTTGAGCAAAGAATAGGAAGACTAAAACTTGGTAAGGAAACTGTGGAAGCTTAGAGGGTTGATGAGAGGGAGTAAGCCTGGTTCTAGAGTTCAGGTGGTAAACAATAGTAATCATTCAGGGATAGATAAATGATTATTTATATTATGATTTTGGTAGTAAGGATGAAAAGAGATAGGTAAGAGCTACTCTAAAGGAAAACCATCCCATGTTTTGGTCAACTTTGATCTAGGAGCCTTTATGTCTTTTTCACCACTGTATTTCTAATACCTCTATCAGTACCCAACACATCTGTACTCAATGAATAATAATGAATGGTTGTTTAATAATGAATTAGGATGGAAGTGAGGATGTGAAGAGAACAAAAGGAGATCCTGAGATGCTCATCTTGAGTAATCCAGAAAAATACTGGTATAACTGATAATCTGTATATACAGTCAGTAATTTTGAAAGAGAAACTAGCTTTAGGAAAAGGGAAGTTCAATATTATGCACATTACAGTTTGCTTGTCAATAAGACATCAAGATAGAGCTGTTAAGAAAGTAACTGAAGGTGCCAAATAGAAGAAGCTTGAGAGAGAAGTTTCAGATTTGAGATGTAAAGGACATTAGATATGATGATAGATGTAGTCCACAAAAATATTTTCTAAATGCTTGGAATTCACACACATGTAGTCACACAAAAGGCTGGCAGAGACCTTTAAGTAACTTCAATAAAACTAGTTCCTGCTCCTGCCCTAGACCTACCTGGATCTTGTGAAAATGCCTTTAAAAAAATGCAGTATTGACCTCAAACTTTCTTGAGGAGATGATCAAAGGAGATTACATTGGTTTGCAAATAATAGAACTTCCTCAAAAACTTGTTTTCATCCATCTCCTTCCCAGGCCCCACATAGCCCAATCGTGGTTTTATTTTTTTGCCCTTTCTCATAAAAATGCTCTTCTCCTGACATTTTCAGTTTTGATGTCTTTTCTTTTCTTCTCCTTCCCTACTGCCCTCTCACAAACCCTATGACTCTAGTTTTTCAGCATTACCTAGAATAGCACAAGTTCAGTGCCCCAAACAAAAGATCCTTTATCTTCATAGAAATGAAAGAGTGAGAGGGTTGTAAATATTTACCGTTCAATGTTGTTTTTTTTGTCATCATTTAAAATTCTACAGTGGCACTTTCACCCTGCTCTATGCTGTGGTAAGAACAAAAAGAAAGCAATGCGAAGACCAAAGTTCAGAGCTTTGTCAAGAAAATGGCTTTGTTTTGAGCCAAAGCATCATGCATGATGTTCTTTAGTAAAACAGAAATAATATGACTTCTTTATCTTCAAGAACTCTTTCATAATCTCACCTCTAGATTCTGAAATTCTGGAGTTAATATCTAATGTTGTAATGGCTACAGGAAATGCTAGACTTTATTTGCTGCCTCAAGTCAAACCCATAGCTGACAGGATTTTCCATGAGAACCAGCCCTTCATGATAGGTAATGATTATGGCAAGTGAATAAATATCAATAAATCAATAAAATATAAGCAATAAATAAATTATTAGGGACTTTTTTGAGGGGCTGACTTTTCATTGTTTAGAGCTACCAGGGTCTAGTACTAAGAACTTTGTTACCTCCAAGTTAGTGTTTTGACCTTTGATTCAAGGGTTCTTCTCTTCCCTCCTTCCCTCCTTCCCTCCCTCCCTTCCTTCCTCTCTTCCTTCCCTCCTTCTGCTCTTTGTTTCTCTCTCTGTCTCATTCTTCCTTCAATGTTATCATTGTCATTTGCAGTCTGAAATTTCCTTTTAAAAATATTAAGTGCATTTAATAAAATATATAGTATTATAAAGAAAATCAATTATATTTAAATGCAGTTATAAAAATATTTTAAAAGTTTAGCATATACTAAACATATATACTTCCTTTTTTTTTTTTCTATTGTATTTGGGCTCTGGGATACATGTGCATGTCCTCCATCCTGCAGGATTGTTGCATAGGTACGTACATGCAATGGTGGTTTGCTGTCTCCATCCATCTCCCCACCCCACCCCCATTGCCTACATCAGTCATTTCTCCCTCTATTATCCCTCCCCCTCCTCCCCACCTTCCCTCCCCTCCCCTCCACCCCCCAACCTAACCTTATGAGTGTTGTTCCCTTCCCTGTGCCCAGGTGTTCTCATTGTTCATCACCCGCTATGAGTGAAAACATGCGGTGTTTGGTTTTCTGTTCTTGTGTCATTTGCTAGAAATGATGGTTTCTAGGTTCATCCATGTCTCTACAAAGGACACGAACTCATTGTTTTTTATGGCTGCATAGCATTCCATGGTGTATATGTGCCACATTTTTTTGGTCCAGTCTATCATCGATGGGCATTTGGGTTGGTTCCAAGTCTTTACTATCATAAACAGTGCCTCAGTGAACATACATGTGCATGTGTCTTTATGATAGAATGATTCATAATCCTTAGGGTATATACTCAGTAATGAGATTGCTGGGTCAAATGGAATTTCTAGTTCTAGGTCCTTGAGGAATTGACACACTGTCTTCCATAATGGTTGAACTAATTTACACTCCCACCAACAGTGAAAAAGTGTTCCATTTTCTTCACATCCTCTCCAGCATCTGTTTTCTCCAGATTTTTTAACGATCACCATTCTAACTGGCGTGAGACGGTATCTCAATGTGGTTTTGATTTGCATTTCTCTAATGACTAGTGATGATGAGCATTTTTTCGTATGTTTGTTGGCCACATACTTGTCTTCTTTTGAAAAATGTCTTTTCATATCCTTTACCCACTTTTGAATGGTTCTGTTCATTTTTTTCTTGTAAATCTGCTTTACTTCTTTGTAGATTCTGGAGATTAGCCCTTTGTCAGATGGGTAGATTGCAAAAATTTTATCCCATTCTGTTGGTTGCCGGTTCACTCTAATGATAGTTTCTTTTGCTGTGAAGAAGCTCTTAAGTTAAATTAGATCCCATTTGTCTATTTTAGATTTTGTTGCCATTGCTTTTGGTGTTTTAGTCATGAAGTCCTTGCCTATGCCTATGTCCTGAATGGTTTTGCCTAGGTTTCCTTCTAGGGTTTTTATTGTGTTAGTTCTTATGTTTAAATCTTTAATCCATCTGGAGTTAATTTTTGTATAAGGTGTAAGGAAGTGGTCCAGTTTCAGCTCCTGCATATGGCCAGCCAGTTTTGCCAACACCATTTACTAAAGAGGGAATCCTTTCCCCATTGCCTGTTTTTGTCCGGTTTGTTAAAGATCAGATGGTTGTAGATGTGTGGCATTGCTTCCAAGGCCTCTGTTCCATTGGTGTATATCTCTGTTTTGGTACCAGTACCATGCTGTTTTGATTACTGTAGCCTTATAGTATAGTTTGAAGTCAGGTAGCATGATGCCTCCAGCTTTGTTCTTTTACTTAGGATTGTCTTAGCTATGTGGGCTCTTTTTTGGTTCCATATGAAGTTTAAAGTGGTTTTTCCCAGTTCTGTGAAGAAGGTCAATGGTAGCTTGATGGGGATAGCATTGAATCTATAAATTACTTTGGGCAGAATGGCCATTTTCACAATTGTGATTCTTCCTAACCATGAGCATGAATTGTTTTTCCATCTGTTTGTGTCCTCTCTTATTTCCTTGATCAGTGGTTTGTAGTTCTTCTTGAAGAGAACTTTTACCTCCTTTGTTAGTGTATTCCTAGGTATTTTATTCTCTTTGTAGCAATTGTAAATGGGAGTTTGCTCATGATTTGGCTGTTTGTCTGTTACTGGTGTATAGGAATGCTTGTGATTTCTGCACATCGATTTTGTATCCTGAGACTTTGCTGAAGTTACTTATCAGCTTAAGGAAGTTTTGGGCTGAGACGATGGGGTCTTCTAAATATACCATCATGTTGTCTGCAAACAAGGACAATTTGACTTTTTCTTTTCCTAATTGAATGCCCTTTATTTCTTTTTCTTGCCTAATTGCTCTGGCTAGAACTTTTAATGCTGTATTGAATAGGAGTGATGAGAGAGGGCATCCTTGTCTAGTGCCAGTTTTTAAAAGGAATGCTTCTAATTTTTGCCCATTCAATATGATTTTGGCTGTGGGTTTGTTGTAAATAGCTTTTATTGTTTTGAGATACATTCCATTGATACCTAGTTTATTGAGAGTTTTTAGCATAATGGACTGTATAATTTTGTCGAAGAACTTCTCTGCATCTATTGAGGTAATCATGTGGTTTTTGTCTTTGGTTCTGTTTATGTGGTGAATTACGTTTATAGACTTGCATATGTTGAACCAGCCTTGCATCCCCGGGATGAAGCCTACTTGATTGTGGTGGATAAGCTTTTTGATGTGCTGTTTGATTCGATTTGCCAGTATTTTATTGAAGATTTTTGTATCAATGTTTATTATGGATATTGGCCTGTAGTTTTCTTTTTTAGTTGTGTCTCTGCCCGACTTTGGTATCCGGAGGATGTTGGTCTCATAGAAAGAGTTAGGGAGGTTTCCCTCTTTTTGTATTGTTTGGAATAGTTTCAACAGGAATGGTACCAGATCTTCTTTGTATTATCTGGTAGAATTCAGCTCTGAACCTGTCTGGACCTGGCCTTTTTTTTTGTTGTTGTTGGTAGACTATTAATTGCTGCCTCCACTTCAGACCTTGTTATTGGTCTATTAAGGGTTTCAACTTCTTCTTGGCTTTGTCTTGGGAGTGTGCAAGTGTCCAGGAATTTATCCATTTCTTTCAGATTTACTGGTTTATGTGCATAGAGTGTTTGTAGTAATCTCTGATGGTAGTTTGTATTTCCGAGGAATCAGTGGTAATCTCCCCTTTATTGTTTTTTATTGCATCTATTCTATTCTTTTCTCTTTTCTTTTTTATTAGTCCAGCTAGTGGTCTATTTTGTGGATCTTTTAAAAAAACCTGGATTTATTGATTTTTTGAAGGGTTTTTTGTTTCTCTATCTCCTTCAGTTCTGCTCTAATCTTAGTTATTTCTTGTCTTCTGCTTGCTTTTGAGTTTTTTCAATCTTGCTTCTCTAGCTCTTTCAATTTTGATGATAAGGTGTCAATTTTAGATCTTTCCTTGTTTCTCATGTGGGCATTTATTTCTATAAATTTCCCTCTAGACACTGCTTTAAATGTTTCCAATAGGATCTGGTACATTGTGTCTTCATTCTTCTTGGTTTCAAAGAACATTTTTATCTTTGCCTTCATTTCATTGTTTATCCATTAGTCATTGAGGAGCAAGTTGTTCAGTTTCCACATGATTTTGCAGTTTTGAGTGCTTTTCTTAATCCTGAATTCTAATTTGATTTCGCTGTGATTTGAGAGACTGTTTGATATGATTTCTGTTCTTTTGCATTTGCTGAGGAGTGATTTACTTCCAATTATGTGGTCAATTTTGAAGTAAATGCAATGTGGTGTTGAGAAGAATGTGTATTCTGTGGATTTGCGGTAGAGTGTCCTGTAGATGTCTACTAGATCCACTTGGTCCAAATCTGCATTCAAGTCCTGGATATCCTTGTTGACTTTCTGTCTCATTGATCTGTCCAATATTGTCAGTGAAGTGTTAAAGTCTCCCACTATTATTGTGTGGGAGTCTAAGTCTCTCTGTAGGTCTTTAAGAACTTGCTTTATGTATCTGGGTGCTCCTACATTGGGTGCACATATATTTAGGATAGTTAGCTATTCTTGTTGCTTTGTTCCTTTTACCATTATGTAATGCTGTTCTTTGTCTCTTTTGATCTTTGTTGGCTTAAAGTCCATTTTATCAGAGACTAGGATTGCTACCCTTGCTTTTTTTTTGCTTTCCATTTGCTTGGTAAATCTTCTTCCATTTCTTTATTCTGAGTCTATGTGAGTCTTTGCATGTCAAACGGGTCTCCTGAATACAGCACATCAATGGGTTTTGACTTTTTATCCAGTTTGCCTGTCTGTGTCTTTTGATTGGGGCATTTAGGCCATTTACATTCAATGTTAATATTGTTATATTTGAATTTGATCCTGCCATTTTGTTACTGGCTGGTTGTTTTGCCCATTAGTTGATGTGATTTCTTCATTGCATTGTTGTTCTTTACCATTTGGTACGTTTTTGCAGTGGCTGGTAGTGGTGGTTCCTTTCCCTGTTTAGTACTTCCTTCAGTAGTTCTTGTAAGGCAGGTTTTGTAGCAACGAAGTATCTCAGAAATTGCTCATCCGTAAATGATTTTATTTCTCCTTCACTTATGAAGCTTAGTTTGGCTGGATATAAAATTCGGGGATGAAAGTTCTTTTCTTTCAGGATGTTGAATATTGGCCCCCACTCCCTTCTAGCTGGTAGGGTTTCTGCTGAGAGATCCACTCTGAGTCTGATGGTCTTACCTTTGTGAATGACTTGACCTTTCTCTCTGGCTGCCCTTAGGATTTTTTCCTTCATTTCAACCCTGGTGAATCTGACAATTATGTGCCTTGGGATTGCTCTTCTTGAGGAATATCTTTGTGGTGTTCTCTGTATTTCCTAGATTTGAATGTTGGCCTGCCTTGTTAGGTTGGGAAAGTTCTCTTGGATGATATCTTGAAGAGTATTTTCCACCTTGGATTCATTCTCCCCCTCACATTCAGATATGCCAATCAAGTGTAGATTAGGTCTTTTCACATAATCCCATAGTTCTTGGAAGCTTTGTTCATATTTTTTCACTCTTTTTTCTCTAATCTTGCCTTCTCATTTTATTTCATTGATTTGATCTTCTATCTCTGATATCCTTTCTTCTGCTTGATCGATTTGGCTGTTGAAACTTGTGTATGCCTCACGAAGTTCTCGTGCTGGTTTTTCAGCTCCATCAGGTCATTTATGTTCTTCTCTAAGCTGCTTAGTCTAGTTAGCATTTCATCTAACCTTTTTTCAATGTTCTTAGTTTCTTTGCATTGGGATAGAACATGGTCTTTTAACTCAGAGAAGTTTCTTATTACCCACCTTCTGAAGCCTGCGCCTGTCAATTTGTCAGATTCATTCTCTGTCTTTTTTTCCCCCCTTGATGATGAGGACTTGTGATTCCTGGCAGGACAAGAGATGTTCTGTTCTTTGATGGTTTCATCCTTTTTGCACTGGCTTTTTCCCATCTTCATGATTTTATCTCCCTTTGATCTTTGAAGTTGGTGATTTCAGGTGGAGTCTCTGTGTGGACGTTTTTTCTGTTAAGATTGTAGCTCTATCTTTTCTGGCCTGTAGAGGGCGTTGCTGGACTCTCTTGGGTTCAGTCGGCTTGTTGGGTGGGTGGTCCTTCCCTGGAGTTTGTTTGCAGGTGAGATTGGCCCCATTTTCCCAATGGTGTCTCTCCTTCCTCAGCTGGGTCTTCCTGGTTGGGGTCAAGCTGGTGTGTTTGCTGCCAAGCTCTCTTATGAGGGCTTGAGTTCTGTGGAGGTGGGGCCTCTCAGGCCTTATGGTCTGTTTCCCTGCCTTCAACTCTGCCTCCCTCTGTGGGACCGTCTGTCTCACTGGCATTAGTCCAAACTCTCACCCAGGTCCCTGTGACAACTTGCTGCTCAGATTTACATCGACTACCCACGGCACCCCATCATCTGACAGGGCTCTCATGGACTGTGGGTTGCAGGAGGGATGAGGTAAGCACAGGATCTGAATTGGAGCACCGAGGGGGTTAAGCCCCCCGACCCTCCGAGCTGGCTGCACATTTCAGGTGGGGACGCGCCCACCTCCCCCATCTTGATTTGCCCCCCTGGCGGCTCTCACCCTGCGGCTCCTTCCCTGGGCCTATTTTCAGTGCCCTATCAGTCCCACCGAAAGGAACCCGGCATCTCGTTTGGAATCGTGAAGTCCTCTAGCTCTCGGCATCTCATTTGCTGGGAGCTGCATTCCTGTGTTGTCTTCCCCCAGCCATCTTGGTGCCCCCCTCCCCATATATACTTCTTTATTAGCACATTAAATAAGATTTAGCGGTGGATATGAAAATATAATTTTGAAGTAGTCAGTGTAACATTTTGAGATATCTGCAATGATTGTAAAGTGATAGGAAGTATTTGTGACTTTAGTTGGTGACAAAGACAATACTCTTTTACTCCAATGTTATTAATACTATTTTTGCCAATATTTATAATTATAGGACATGCTATATATTGAATATAGGTTATCAAAAATTGGAATACCCTTTTCTCCCATGTAAGTTGATGAATTAGATGCAAAGATTCATATAGACCCCAGGATAAGAATCCTACCAAAATTTATTTCTTGGCTACTTTCTCAAAGCTCGTGACTAGAACATTGACAGCTACAGTATTATCAAGAATGATGACATGCTTGTTGAGTGAGAACTTGACAGAAACTATCATAAGCTAGAATCTATGTCTGCTTGTTATATAAATTATTTCTATGGTAACAAATGACAGGTAGTGAGATCAATACTTTTACTTTGATCATAGTCATTTTTAAAAGTTGGCTTGTATAATCTGGAAAGAAGACAATAAGATGTTTAAGACTGGGACAATTTCAGCAACTTTAGGTTGACATATGTTTATTTAATCTTACTCAGCAAAACTTTAATCATTTCATTTTGAAATAAATTGTAAGGCACAAGAAATACTGAGTAATTTTGGTGCAAGATGGCAAACTGAGGCAACGGGGTATTGTGAATTACACTTAGGTGGATTTGAATCATGGCTTTCTATATCCTTTGGAAAATTACTTTACACCTCTTAATGTGTCATAGATTTTTATTTCTGGGCTAGAGACAATATCCACTTGCTACGGTTGACAAATACCTAAAATTCTACATAGAGTTTGTAGTGTAGTGCTTAGTACTTAAAAGGCACTATTATTGTTCAAGTTGTTACAACTAGTGACCTAACAAACACTTATGAGTTCTCACTGTGTGTCAATCACTATGCCAGACATCAAATTACTTCACTGTCTCAGCAAACTTTCGAAGTAAAATCTATAATTGTTCAAGTTGTTACAACTAGTGACCTAACAAACACTTATGAGTTCTCACTGTGTGTCAATCACTATGCCAGACATCAAATTACTTCACTGTCTCAGCAAACTTACGAAGTCAAATCTATAATTATCCAATTACATATAAGTAGGTTGAGATTCCTAGATGTAAAATAATTTGCTTAAATTTAAGCTTTATACATTTAAGAGCCATGGAAACTAGAAGCCCTCTTCCCCAAGGTAAGTCATAGAACGAGATTTCCTTTTCTCCAAAGCCAGTCATAAAATCTTAAAATATTACTCTTTCTCTCTGCCCTATTTGTGTAAAAAACTGGCTATAGAGAAAATATCAGACCTACTTTGTTTGACTACAGGTCATACGACCCTCATTCTGGAGAGGATCCTACTCCACACCCAGAAGGAAGGAATGCCACAAAGAGAGGCCAATAAGGATCTAGACAGACAGGCCTGCTGGGTTTTCTTATTCAGTCCGTTAATATTAGATCATACCCTTTTGGTCCAGTCATATTCCTAAATGACTGTCCATACTTCATTGAACCCAACCATAAATAAATGGAGAATTTCTCTTATATATTTAGGTCTTCATTCTGAAGGCTGCTATATATTCACATTATATAAGTTTGTATGCCTTTCCTCTAATTAATCTGTATTTCACAAGTTTTTTTTTCAGCAAGCCTACATATGGGCAAACATAAGCTTTCTGTTGACCCCTACAGAACCCATCTTCTTAGATTCCAACTCCCATTCCCTACTCCCACACACAGACACACACATAAAATATCTTCTACCAGCTACATTTTTGGCAGGTCATTTGTGTCATAAGGTGACAGAATTTGAAATTCTTCTCTTAATGCACCATAGTTTAAGTCTTTATAAGTTCCAACACTATCCTTCAAAAGTACTTATTTCAATCTAAGAATATTCTGTATTTGAACTTCCCATTTTGTGCTTATGTTAATGGCCGTCTTTTTTTTTTTTTTTTTTTTTGTAATTTAGTTTTGAAGCTCATCCCACAAATGAATTCCATTTCCTAAAATGTAAGAACATGCTGTTCTTTTGGCTATTGACATTCCATTTTGGATTTCACAAAAGGCTTTAAACACAACCACTTTTACAGGCCTGTGATGCAAAGCAAGTGACTGCCTAATGTTATTAAGCAGCCAGCCGAAGGGCGGGTACATTGGCTGTGTTTTCTAAAGGTGACTTCCATTTCTATCTAGAACATGATTGCACATTGTAATATAGCACAACGAATAGTCAGACACTGAAAAGGTAAGCTTTAACACAGAATATAAATTCGTAAACCACAAAGGCCATGGTTTTTAAAAAAATAAAAATAAAACATGTCTGAAGCATCTTTCTACAATAGCACTGAAAAGAACTTTGCATGTCTCTCAGGTGTTTTCCACTTTTTAAAGCTAGTTTAATTGCAGCATTACTTTTATTTAACAATTTCCTTTGAGTAGATTTTTGAGCTTAAAAAGTGACTGCTCTGAGAAATGAAAAACTATGACAAAGAAAGCTCAGCTAGAGCTAGAGGTCATAAATGTTGTTCAATAGAATCTTTCATATTTTACACAACCTATAATTGATGAGTGATAAAAATCAAGAAGGGTTTTTACAATGGTAGAAAGTCACTATTTTAAAAAATAGCTAAAGCCTATTGCTATTTTTTAAAATCCTGGTTCTTTATATTCTATGAGAAAACTACTATAATTCCACAGCTTTAGAAAGAAAACCTATTCATTAATCACAAAGCCAAATGTTTTAGAGGAATGTAGAAAAAAAATGTAGTTTTTAACAAAGACTTTGAAAATTTCAATTATTTCCTTTTACTGTTCTTATTTATTGAACCGAATTGGCAATGCAACCTAACAGATTTTAAAATTACTTTAAAAGCTAAAATGGACATAGTAGTGAATCAAACAGTTACATTGCTTGTAGCTAGCCAAATATAAAATTTGATTTATTGATCATTTTGTCAGTTTAATGAGTATAACCACTACATTTATTAATGACCATCCTAAGAAAGGGTAATTGGGCCAGGAAAAAGCTTCTGTTAATTTTTGTGTTTGTTTGTTTAATCTGTTTTGCTATATGATGGAGTCCTAGAGAAAACTAGATTACATCCAGTCTCCTCAAAGTTGGGGAAAATCTGTGTGATGTCCCTTGTCTATCACATCTTAGTCTGCCAGTTGCTCTAATGGTTATCAAAAAAGTTTGAGGTATCTATGTTTCAGCCCTGACAGGACTAGGGGTAACCTTCTTATCATGAGCTGAAAAAATAACTCATTCATTTATTCACTTCTTCGTTCAAAAAAGAAATCGTGAGACAACTTCTGCATGTGAAGCACCTAGTGTTTTCTTTTCTGGAACTTCGTGATATGGGAGAATGCCAAACATTAATCAAAGAGTAAAATCAAATGTAAAGCAAAAATGTCAACAAGTACTATAAAGATAAATACATGAAGCTATGAAAGTATGGAAGATTGACTTGGAGGACAACCTCAGTTCACTCTCAGCTCCTATATCCATGCACTTTGGGATTTATCTTTGCAGCTCTTCCTAAAAAGAGGAGAAATTTATACTCTGAATCTGTGCAGACCTTGTGACTTTCTTTGGCCAACAAAAAGTGACAGAAGTGACATTGCAACAGTTCTAAACCTAGACCTCAAGAGGCCTGTGGGTCCCCTCCTTCTGTTCCTCTGCCCTCATCATGAGAACATGCCTAGTCCACCTCTGCAGGATAAAATAGATATGTAGAATAAGGTGGCATCAGCCCAGTTGTCCCAGCAAAGGCTCTGAGACATGAGAGAGCTCAGAGAAGATCAGCAAAGCTGCTTAGGTAACTCCCAGCTGTAGTTGTCCAGCCAAGCTCCTCTCTGGTCAGGTCAGTAGAATGTGCCTCTGAGGTTTCATTGTTGTTTCTTATGCAGCTTTAGTATGTAAATACATAACAGACTTTGAAATATTTATTAAGTTCAGGCAAAGCTTTCCTGGGGAAGTTATTTTTCATTCTTATGTAAAGAATATTTCAGAAAGACTAAAGATTAACAAAGAAAATAAAAGGAGAAAAGAATATTGAAGGTAGATAAAAACAAAGGTAAAAAACTATTGGTAACATTTATAAGGAGCCTGGGGTAGCAGAAAAGTTGGAGGTGAAGTTTGCAGTTGTAAGACTTTGTAAACTGTTAAAAATTTTTTTTTTCTTTAATCTGAGAATAATGAAAATAATTGGAAGGGTTTTAAGCAGAGACAGAACATGACTAAGATGCATTTGGCTACAAGGGCAGAACATTGGTGAAAGGATAACTTCCCAGGAGAAAACAAGAAAGTGGTGGGTTATTTTTAGTTTAGGACAGTGAAACAAGTCATCAGCCCAAACCTGAATCACCATAGTAAGTCTATGGTGGGTCTCCATATTTTCATCCTAAACTGCCCTCAGTCTACCTTGTGAGGTAGCATGGTGTAGTTAAAAAAACAACAACATATGTTGTGAAACTGAACATAACTGAGTTTTACTTCTGCCTCCTCCCAGTTATGAGCTTTCCTTCTTTAAGCTCTATCCAATTTCCCCTTTCCAGCATACTTCTGCATGGATCCTCCAAGATGCTAATTTATTTATTCATTCATGATCATTCTCTGTCTCCTGTCTGTGCTCCTTTGGCCTCCCAGATAATGTAATACTTTGTTCTTTTGTAAACTATGAAGTACTACAAAGGCATTAGTTTTAGTTATCTTGGCTGAAGACACACCTCTTCTATAAGGCCATTACTGATTATTCCCAATGACTTTTCTGTAGTATGCTATAGCTTGTTCCTACCATATAATTAGCACTTTAAAGGGATATGTCAGCAAGGATGTTTGTGGCTGTAAATATCAAATAACTTTATTGAAATTATTTAATGCAGTCTTTTTAATATCGCTTAAGGACAATATGGAAGTAGTTAGATTGAGGTTGGATCAAAGTCTTCAAAGCTTTAAGTTAATATCTCTGTTATCTTCATGACCTTGTCTTTTGGATTGTAAAATGTCTGAAACCTCCTCTTATGTTCTATTGGCCAAAGTTGGGTCATATGCAAAACCACAGATCAATATTTGGCAAAGGAAAATGGAATTTCCCAGACTGGATTAGTTCCACCATTACTCAACTTCTCAGCTAGACATTGAAGATATGTTGGAAGTAAATGACTATTGGGTATGCAGCCAACAGTGACTGCTGCTCATGGTTTAATGATCATTCACGTTCTGATTCATCTACCTGTATGATCCTCTAGATCTTTAACATCCAGCTGTGGCAATTTCCCATAGCTCTCAAACATACACTGATTTCTTTCCTTGTACCTTAGCACATACTATTTTTTCACATGGAATGGCAACCTTTTTCTTATCTCTATTTGCCAAAAGAAAGATTTGACTTTTAAAGCTCTATACAATCATCACTTCTTCTGTAAAGCCTTCATTGAATCCCATATCTAGGTACATATTTAATCACGTCTTTGTCTTAGTTGTGTTTTTGTATATACCTGCATTACTATACCTATTGCACGGCGTTAGGATTTACTTCCTTGTCTGTCCGTGCCTCAGCATCCCCATCTGTGGGTATAACCCATCGTCTTTGTTGAAATTCTCTGTTATTTATTCTGAAATCTACCACAGTTCAAAGCATTTGGGGCGGTGTTAAGCAATGCGAAACTTGTGAGGTCATAATTTTCCATTGACAGATATTTAAATAGCAAACAGGCTGTATAAGTTTGTTTTTAGGCTGCTAATAAAGACATGCCTGAGACTGGACAATTTACAAAAGAAAGAGGTTTAATGGACTTACAGTTCCACATGGCTGCAGAGGCCTTGCAATCATGGTGTTTGTGAGGCCTCTCACATGGTGGCAGGGAAAAAGAGAGAGAACTTGTGCAGGGAAAATCCTATTTTTGAAACCATTAGATATCATGAGATTTATTCATTATCATGAGAGCAGCAGGAGAATGACCCACCCCCATGATTGAATTACCTCACACTGGGTTTGTGGGAGTTACAATTCAAGATGAGATTTGGGTGGGGACACAGCCAAACCATAGGACAGGGAAAGAAAGCCAACTACATAAAAAACAAACAAATAAACAGGAAAACCAAAATGGATGATTTGCTTCCACGTCATGGGGAGGGAGGCATATATAAAAAACAGCTGGATACATCATGATGTCCTATGACATACACATCTGGCTGAGAAACATGGGGCCTTCTGGGCATAGCTGGATAGTTGATAAAGAACTTTATTTTTCCACAAGAGTAATAGCAATTTTGGGATTTGAGCTGTACTCTGTATTATTGAGGAGAGAGGTCTTCAGGGGCAAAAAGAGGCCTTAGAGGAAGGCAATAAGATAGGGCCAAAGGTGGGGCAAGCCCTGTGCATTCCCTTTGGGAAGAGTAACCAATGATATTATAAGAAATGATGATTAATATAAGTTGTTTTCTGTACCATTCACCCTTAACCTAAACTTTCAGTAAAAACCCACTTCATGCAACAGCTGTGAAAGTGGAAGTAAATAAAGAGTGGCATAACATGGGGAGTCTTATGTGAAGTTGGAAGGAAAGAATCAAGAAATCACAGGCACCATTATATATACTTGTGATTTGTCGATGGCCCACCATTTGTAGATGGCCCTCCTCATAGGGCAGCAGTATTTTAAACAAAATCTCTTAAATTTATGTAATAATAAAATAATAACTAATATAATAGTTAAGTTAGTATAGAATGTGCTATAGTTAAGTATAGAACGTGCTATATCTCTCCATATTTTGTTCTGGGTTGTGGTGGAGAGGTTGTTAGACAGAGAAAAAGAAGAGAAGTACAAAAGTAGGGCAACTTAATATAAAGCTAAGGCAAAACAAAATAGAATTTAGATGCTCAGATTCAATTTCCCTCACTTATCCTCAGGATTACTCTAAACCACATCACGAATGCCACCACGACTCCCAACAACAGCAACAATAAATCTTCATTTCCCTTTTACCCTGATCATGCTTTTGTCTTTTACCAAAAGTGTTAATATTTTACAGGTTTATAAAACATACCAATGCCGATTATGAAATAGTCTAATTTTATAAAATATCAACATATCAGTTATTTAAAAACCCACCTTCTGACAAGGCATGGTGGCTCATGCGTATAATCCCAGCACTTTGGCAGGGCAAGGCGAGTGGATCACAAGGTCAAGAGATGAAGACCATCCTGGCCAACATGGTGAAACCCTGTCTCTACTGAAAAATAAAGTTAGTCAGGCGTGGTGGTGCATGCCTGTAGTCCCAGATAATCAGAAGGCTGAGGCAGACGAATTGCTTGAACCCGGTAGACCGAGGTTGCAGTGAGTCGAGATTGTGCCACTGCACTCCAGCCTGGGTGACAGAGTGAGACTCCATCTCAAAAACAAAAAACAAAAAACAAAAAACTCACCATCTGTCACCAAACACTTAAGTACTTAGAGCCTAGCAAATAATAATTTTCTCAGAGGGAATTGCATGTGGAAGCCAAAGAGATGTTATGTGTGTAACCCACAATTGGCTACATTAGCAACTTTCCAGCCTAGAAAACACTAAATGTCAGGGTTGGTGGGCACTTTACAGTCTTTGAAATCAAATTTTCTTATTTGAAAAACAAAACTAACAATATGAGTGAATTCCGAGTCTTATTGTGAATTGAGTCATCTTATCTTTTGAAAATGAGTATTACACTATTTGACAAAAAGGCTCTGGAAAGGAACACACTACATACACTGTCTTAAAGGCAGAGAGACATGCAGGGATATTACAGCACAGTGCTGCTCAAACTGTGTTCTGCAGAGCAGGCTCAATCTATGATCTGTTTGTTAATGGTCTGTAGCATGGTAAGCACAGATTTTGGGAGTAATCCTTTAGAAATTTTTATAGCAATTTGTTAATGTTGAGTCTAAGACTGAAATGAAAATAGATTTGCACTTTTATTACCTTACTCTTTATTTCACCTAGTAATTTATTTTTATTTTATTGTCTCTTATAAAAGTCCATGACAGATTGAAAAGATAGATAGAAAGCTAGACAGAAGGATAGAGAGATAGAACTCGTTCTTCATCACAGCGTAAGAAGCACCACTCCAACAGGCATGCATCACCATTTTCCTTGGGTAATATAAAGCCATGTCACTCTTCAGTTCCAATTTATTTATTTTTATTCTAAGCCTTATAAAAACCATAAAACATTAAAAGAACCTTAAGTCCCATGATTCCTCTTTGGCTGGTTCAACTGAACAAATGAAGACAAGGGATAGGGACCACTTTGAGGAGGAAGGATGTTCTGTAGGGAGAAACTAGCAAGAGGATAAAAGAATAGACCCATCAGTGGAAGAAAATGAGAAAAAAAAAAAAACCCACAAGGACTATGCCTTATTCACATGTACAGCTTCAACAGCTAGCATAGTACCTGGCACATAGTTGGCACCTGGTAAATAATTGTTGAATTAAAGTAGTTCTAAGTGTGATTATTGTTGAAAAATGATGACAGTGAAGCAAAATTCAACGTATCAGTATCTACATTTCTTAAGGGAATTCTTTAAATGTAAAAGTCTTAGCAAAACTAAAAGGAATTTATTTTAAATAAGCTAAGGCCTATTAGGGTTTTGAGTTTTATGTTCCTGGATGCTGATATTATTTTCTACATTGCTGTGGTTGTATACTTTTGGAGGAAGAGTCAGGATAATTAGAAGAGCTCTTATTCCTAAATGTCCTAATCTTCCTCCTGTAAGTAAGAGAAATATGACAGGATACCAGCAACGTGACAAAATTGCAAGTAATTGTTTCATGTTGGTGCCAGCTTCAGACACCCTTTATGACTAATGCATCACCAGCACTTCAAAGTCATTTTTGATTTATGTATAATTTTAAAGTAATATGTATGGTCCCATTGAGAAAGTTTAAAATGCATAACAATTTAAAGAATGAAATAGAAGTTATCTCTAATCTCAAGCATAACAGTAATGCTTTTAATATTTTGGTGTATTTTCTATCAGTCTTCTTTTTCATGTATATGAATAGCAAGCATTATATCCCATAGAAAATTTGTTCTTACATAAAATTATCTCACTGATTTCTGAGATAGTGGGTCCTAGCAAATGGGCAAATTTTTAAACTATTCTACCACCACTTCCTGATCTATAAAATGGGAATGATAATAGTGACCTAAAAAAAGTTATCGTAAAAATTATGAAGTTAATATCTGTATAACACTTAAGAGAACTAGCTACATATACTGAGTGGTTTATAGTTTGTATTCTTTTTTGAATGGGGAATGCTTTGATGCTGTCTCTTGCATTCTTAAAAACAATATAAAGTGAGGGGAGAGTGGTGTCTGGTGTGAGCCTGATGGTGTTAAATTCCTTTGCATAAGAAAAGAGGTAAGAAATGGAGACACTCACAAGAAAAATCTAGATTATTAACATTCCATTTGAAAAATAATGCAAGCCACATATAAACTTTTAAATTTTCTAGTAACCATAATAAAAAGTAAAAAGAAACAGATATAATTAATTTTTATATTTCATTTAAAACAATATATCAACAATATTATAATTGCAATAAAAATAATAGGATATTTTATATTATTTTATTTGTACTAAATATTCAAAATCTAATAAAATGAAGCCAGTTTACTCCTCAGTCCCAATTTTATTTTAAACTCTAAATTTTAGTTTTGTTTTGCCTTTACAGTATTTTGTAGTTAATCTTATAAAACTATGTGAGATATGATTTATTTAGGTAGTTCTTCATGTTGAACATGCAGCATATTTGTTTTATTCGACAGCCTCATTCATTTCAAGTGCCTAGTAGCCACAAGTGGCTGAATGAGAGCGATCATACTGCACAGATTGTAGGAATTTAGGACAAGAGCCAGGACAGACTCAGTGCCTGTAATGGTGCAAGGGAACAAGGTAGAGAACAGGTTCTTTGATGATCAGAAGGTAGACTTCACGGTGAACAATGGAGAATTTCAGAGGACAATCATGTTTTCTGTGTGAGTGTATACCCATTACCCAACTCACAGCACACACATATTTTCATGACTCTTTAGTTAAATATCCATGTATCACTTAATTTCTGACGAATTAAATTTTGTTTTCGAAAAGCAGGAAAATATTAAATCCCATTCCAAGGCTTTTTAGCCACAAGTATGTTTATGAGATGTAAACATGTAAAAACCTACTGCATATAATGCTCATAGCTCTGATTTTGGTTTTGGTGCTGTCGTTATAGTTTCCTGTCGTTAATCTTATAAAACTATTTAAATGAGCTATCATTTATGTATGCAATTCTTCATGTTGAGCATGTGGCATATTTGTATTTTTATTATTATAATGACATTTAGCAAACACCCTCATGAATAAGTCTGTGTGCTCATCTCTGATTATTTCCTTAAGCTGGATTCTCGGAAGTGAACTTACGGAATCAAAGGTTATGCAAACGTGTAAGTCTCTTACCATATGTCTTCAAATTTATTCTCTTAAGATACACAGTGTATGCCAGGATTCAGTTTACACACAATGTTTCTTAAATAATGACATTTTTGGTGGAAGAAAATGGCATAGTATTGCTGTTGTTATTGTTCTGGCATAGTATTGCTGTTGTTATTGTTCTAAGTTTCAAGTGTGACTATTTATTTTGAACACTTCTTGGTCTTGTTGATCCATTTTTTTTCTGAATTGCTTGTTTGTATCTTGTGCCTGAAGGCCATGTCATTACTTTTTCATCAGACTCCAGTGATTCCCTGTTCAGTCTAGCCAAGTGGGTATGCAGAGAGGTAACGTGTTGAGGAGTCCCTGATGCGGGGCCTCAGAGGTCTCGCTACTGGTTGGTGGTCATAATAAAACATACTGCAGTTACAATCAGTTAAATCTGAGTAAGCAACTAAGCTAACCTTTGAAATAAATCCATATACCCTTGAGGTCTGCCTGCTATAATAGCACTGCTGAAAAGCAGACAAATACTTTGAGTTTTATAATTTAAGCTTTGCCATCCCCTTAGAAGAGATTGACTTTATGAAATATGTCTGTCTGCAAACAGCCTTGGGGCCTGTGTGCTCTTTCTGCATTTAACCAACTATTAAAAATCCCTCAGAAGCTGTGACCTGCACAGGTTCAATCTGCTGTGGCTAGTAAATCAGTTAAGACTGAAAGTTTCCTACAATTTTTAAAAAAGATGTTGGAGATACTAAAAATAATTCTATCTTTGTAGAGGAGAGGAAAATAATTCATGAATGGTTCAAACATAGTCAGAATCTGTCTATCATGACTGATCACTCTTCTCTGCCAAAATACACTTATTCATTTATACAATAAATATTTGCATTCCTGCTGTGTTCCATGTTCTGTATTAAAAAATGGGGCCAATCATAAATTAGACATTCCTTGTCCTGAAGAAATCAAGTTTGGTGAAATAAAGAAAAAAAAATCATAAATAAATGCAATATTAGGTGATGGGTGCTACAGTAGAGGTGTGGTCAGGAGTTGTATGATCATAAAGGAGAAGAATAACCACATGGATTGGAAAAAACTTAAAAGAAAGTTTATATTTGAGCTGAATTTTGGGATATGAGTAGAAGTACACTGAGCACAAAGGAAGAAAGAGAAGGGTAGATCTTCCAGAAAAGAAACAAGGAATCCCCTCCCTGCCCACTGTCAGTGAAGGGTCTATTACAGAATTTTAAATAGGAGAGTGATGGTAGTCAAAACACATCAGACTTCTTCTATATCTCTTCTGGGTTTCTACTACTACCCAACTGTGATGGTTAATACTGAGTATCAACTTGATTGAATTGAAGGTTGTAAAGAATTGATCCTGAGTGTGTCTGTGAGGGTGTTGCCAAAAGAGATTAACATTTGAGTCAGTGGGCTGGAGAAGGCATAAACACTGTTAATCTGCTGGGTACTATCTAATGAACTGCCAGTGAATATAAAGCAAGCAGAGAAATATGAAAAAGCAAGACTGACCTAGCCTTTCAGCTTGTATCTTTCTCCCCTGCTGGATGCTTCCTTCCCTCAAACATCGGACTCAAGGTTCTTCAGTTTTGAGACTTGGACTAGCTCTCCTTGCTCCTCAAGCTTGCAGAAAGCCTATTGTGGGACCTTGTGATCATATAAGTGAATACGTAGTAGACTCCTATAAATGTATATCTATATCCTATCAGTTTTGTACCTTTAGGGAACCCTGACTAATATGGATTTTGGTACCAGGAGTGATTCTAGAGATACAGAATATTAAGGATGGAATTCTCATTGGTTTTTGGGGTATCTGGAGTTGGCTGCTTAATATGATTAGACCCAAAACTGCTAAGGACTTTATTTCTAATAATATGGAGAACACTGATAGTCCTTGGCATGAGCTGTTTAGAGAGTTATGCAAAATAAATACATTTGACACTCCTGATTCACTGCTTTTGAGAGATAAAGAGTTTAGTGACTCTATGCGTAATACCTTTGACCATATGTGGAGAACCAAGGAACATAATGAAGCTAGTTGGTTGTTCCTAATTTCAGTGGACAAAGTGATGAAAGAAAATGATGAACTCAAGGTTCCCAAATCCTGACTTCAGAAGCAGATGCTGAGCCTCAAATCTGCTAAGATTGCCCTGAGTCTTATCTCCTGTAGAGAAAGAGCTGAAATTGTGGAAAAACAGACAAAACTCTTATCATATGAGTGGCTGTCTTGCAGTGAAAGGTGCATGTACAGCTTTACCATATGTCTGTTAAAGTGAGGGTACTGATTGAAAAAAAATGGCACCCTGCAAACGTGGAATGGAGATGTGTGGGAGGACTCTGATGAAGCTGGGGATACTAAGTTTGCAAACTCTGATGAACCTTATCTACCAGAAAGAAAATCTTCCCAAACCCCAATAGTATCAACATCCCCTCTTCAACTTATGCTGCCATCAACCTTTTCACCTTTGTCTGAGGAAATTAACCCTGTGCTGCCTGAGGCAATAGTGATGGCCTCCACTAAGGCAGTTGCCAAGCAAAATAAAGTTGATTCTCCTCAGGATCCACTCCCAACACCCCTGTTTGCTTCAAGACCTATAATTAGACTAAAGTCCTGGTGAGCCCCTAGAGGTAAGGTTGAGAGTGTGACCCATGAGGAAGTGCACTACACTTGAAAAGAATTGTTTGAGTTTTCTAATTTATATAAACAGAAATCTGGAGAACAGGCATGGGAATGGATATTAAAGGTATGGGATAATGATGGAAGAAACATAGAGTTGGTTCGGGCTGAATTTATTGACTTGGGCCCACTAAGTAATGACTCTGGACTTAGTATTGCAGCTTGAGGAGTTAAAAAGGTTCTAGTGGTTTATTAGCTTGGTTGGCTAATATATGGATTAAAAGATGGCCCACTGTGAGTGAGGTGGAAATGCATGATCTCTCTTGGTTTAAAGTAGAGGAAGGGATCAACAGGCTTTGAGAAATTGGGATGATGGAGTGGATTAGTCACTTCAGACCTACTCATCCCAGCTGGGAGGGTCCAGAAAATACACCTTGACCAATGCCTTGTGAAATAGATTTGTCAGGGCAGCACCTGCATCTTTGAAGATCCCTGTGATTGCTCTTCTCTCTATGTCATATCTAATAGTGGGAACCACAGACATTCAACTACAAAATTTAAATACAATGGGAATAATTGGATCTTGAGGTGGCAGGAGCCAAGTGGCAGCACTCAACTGTCAAAGGCACAGTGAGTATAGCTACTGTAATGGACAGCAGAGGCAAAGCAGCAATCAGAATAGTCTGACTCATGTAGAGCTCTGCATTGGCTAATTAATCACAATGTTCCTAGAAGTGAAATTGTTAGGAAGCCTACTCTATTACTACTTAATTTATATGAGAAGAAAACTCCTAGGTCAAATGGACAAATGACTAATTTGAATTATAAAAACAGAGAATCACAGCCCCTCAGTCAATTTCCAGACTTGAGCCAGTTTACAGACCCAGAACCCCTTGAATGAAGGGGAAGCTGGGTCCCCTTGCAGAAGGACCCCACTACACTACCGACAACTTATGCAGTGGATCTTTCTTCCATCCTTCCCCAAAGAGTCCTCAGGCCTTTTACCAGGGTAACGATGCACTGGGGAAAGGGAAATGATCAGATATTTTGGGGACTACTGGACACTGGCTCTAAGCTGACATTGATTCCAGGGGACCCAAAATGTCACTGTGGTCCTCCAGTTAAAGTATGGGCTTATAGAGGTCAGGTAATTAATAGAGTTTTAGCTCGGGTCTGACTTACAGTGGTTCCAGTGTGTCCCCATACTCACCCTGTGGTCATTTCTCCAGTGCCAGAATGCATAATTGGCATAGACATACTTAGCAGCTGGTAGAAACCCACACTGGCTCCCTGACTGGTAGGAAAGGCCAAATGGAAGCCATTAGAGCTACCTCTACCCTAGAGGGACTGAGGAGATTAGTGCTACCATCAAAGATTTGAAAAATTCAGGGGTGATGATTCCCATCACATCCCCATTCAACTCTCCCAAATGGCAATATACCTTTACTGTCCTACATCATGGGTATATCAACTCTCTGGCTTTGTGTCATTCAGAGAGAACTTGATTGCTTTTCGCTTCCGCAAGATATCACACTGGTTCATTACATTGATGACATTATGCTGATTGGATCCAGTGAGCAAGAAGTAGCAAAGACACTGGACTTATTGGTGAGACATGTGCATGCCAGAGGATTGGAAATAAATCTATCTAAAATTCAGGGACCTTCTACCTCAGTAAAATTTCTAGGGGTCCAGAGGTGTGGGGCCTCTCAGGATATTCTTTCTAAGGTAAAGGATAAGTTGCTGCAGTTGGCCCCTCCTATACCCAGTAAAGAGGCACAAAGGCTAGTGGGCTTATTTAGATTTTTAGAGCAATGCATTCCTCATTTAGGTGTATTTCTCTGGCCCATTTATCAAGTGGCCTGTAAGTATGCCAGTTTTTAGTGGGGTCCAGAATAAGAGAAGTCTGTAATAGGTCCAGGCTATGTGCAAGCTGCTCTGCCACTTGGGCCATACAACCCAGCAGATCCAGTGGTGCTTGAGATGTCAGTGGCAAATAGGGATCTGGTTTGGAGCCTTTGGAAAGCCTGAACAAGTAAGTCAAAACTGAGGCCTCTAGGATTTTGGATCAAGGCTATCTTGTGCAGATAACTACTCTCCTTTTGTGAGACAGCACTTGGCCTGTTATTGGGCTTTGGTGGAAACTGAGCGTTTGACTATGGGTCATGAAGTCACCATGAGACCTAAACTGATGATCATGTACTGAGTGCTTTCTGACCCATCTAGCCATAAAATGGGTCATGTGCAGCAGCATTTCGTCATCAAATGAAAGTGGTGTATGTGTGTTTGGACTCAAACAGGCCCTGAAGGTACAAGTAACAAGCATGATTGGAAAATTGATAACAAAGAAATCTGAAGAAGAGATATGTGGATGCGCCTCTCTGAGGGGTCAGAAATTGTGAAGATATTTGTATCCCATGTGAGTGCTCACTAATGTGGGTGACCCGAGCAGGTGAGGATTTTAATAATCAAGGAGATATAATGACTTGTTTTGCAGACACCATTCAGCCTCTTTCCCTAGCCATCCTTGTCATAGCCAATGGGCCCATGAACAAAGTGGCCATGATGGCAGGGATGGAGGTTATGCATGGTCTCAGCAACATGCACTTCCACTCACCATGGCTGACCTGGCTGTAGCCACTGTTGAGTGCCCAATTTGCCAGCAGTGGAGAACAATACTGACCTCTCAATATGGCGCCATTCTTGGGGATGATCAGCCAGCTATCTGGTTGCAGGTTGATTATATTGGACCTCTTCCATCATGGAAAGGGTAGAGGTTTGTCCTCACTAGAATAGACACTTACTTTGGATGTGGGTTTGCCTGTCCTGCACACAATGCTTCTGCCAAGACTACCATCTCTGGACTCATGGAGTACCTTATCCACCATTGCTTCTGACCAAGGCGCTCAATTTATGTCTAAAGAAGTGCAGCAATGGGCTCATACTCATGGAATTCGCTGGTCTTACCATGTTCCTCATCATCCTGAAGGAGCTAGATTGATAGAATAGTGAAGTGGCCTTTGAAGTCACAATTAACAACACCAACTAGGTGGCCATACTTTACAGGGCTGGGGCAAAGTTCTACAGAAAGCCATGTATTCTCTGAATCAGCATCCAATATATGGTACTGTTTCTCCTATAGCCAGGATTTACAGGTCCAGGAATCAAGGGGAGGAAGTAGATGTGGCACCACTCACCATCATCCCTAGTGATCCAGTAGTAAAATTTTTGCTTCCTATTCCCAGGACATTACATTCTGTTGGCCTAGAGGTCTTAGTTCCAGAGAGAGGAATGCTGCCACCAGGAGACACAACAATGATTCCATTAAACTGGAAGTTAAGATTGCCAAATGGACACTTTGGGCTCCTCCTACCTTTAAGTCAACAGGCTAAGAAGGGAGCTAGTGTTGGCTGGGGTGATTTACCTGGACTATTAAGGTGAAATCAGTCTACTACTCCATATACAGGATATGAATTAGGGCATCTCTTAGTATTACCATGCCCTGTGATTAAGGCCAATGGGAAACTACAACAGCCCAATCCAGGCAGGACTACAAATTTGGTCCAGATCCCTCAGGAATGAAGGTTTGGGTTACTCTACTAGGAAAAAAATCATGACTTGCTGAGGTGCTTGCTGAAGACAAAGGGAACACAGAAAGGGTGGTAGAAGAAGTTAGTCATCAATACCAGCTATGACCATATGACTAGCTGCACAAACAGGGACTGTATCTGTCATTAGTATTTCCTCTTCTATTGTTAAAAACATGTTTGTGCATGTATACACTTGTACTAAAAAAAAAAATCTTCATTTTGTTGCCTTTTTCTTTATCATGTGACATAAGATTTATTGACTTAATATCAGCATTTACATATTGTTAACTTTATGTTATAGTATTTGGTTTGGGAATTGGTGTGTTTCTGGTTATATCAAGGATGGTTTTATTATGGTAGGCATGATTATGACCTTACTTCAATATTATATATGATCTTTATTTCAATATTATATATGATCTCAGGAGATGTGTATGGATTCAAGTTGACAAGGGGTGGACTTGTGATGGTTAATACTGAGTGTCGACTTGATTGCATTGAAGGATGCAAATTATTGAACCTGGGTGTGTCTGTGAGAGTGTTGCCAAAAAAGATTAACATTTAAGTCAGTCGACTGGGGAAGGCAGACCCATCCTTAATCTGCTGAGCATCATCTAATCAACTGCCATCGAATACAAAGCAGGCAGAAAAACATGAAAAAGTGAGACTGGCCTAGCCTTCCAGCCTACATCTTTCTGCTGTGCTGTTCTGACCTCAAACATCAGGCTCCAAGTTTTTCAGTTTTGAAACTGGACTGGCTCTCTTTGCTCCTCAAGCTTGCAGACAGCCTTTTGTGGGACTTTATGATTGTCTAAGTTAATATTTAATAACTACCCTCTGTATATAAATATATCCTATTAGTTCTGTGCCTCTAGAGAACCCTGACTAATACACTATGTTGTACTTCAAACAAACTTGAAACACTTGTATGTCAGCTTAAACAGACTCTGCATAGTCCATTGTAAATACCAGTGTAAATTAAGAAGAAGAGAAAAAAGAAGGTCCCAGAGCTCTCAGTGACACCTAGGACTGCTGCTGTCTCATAGCACATACTCCTCCCACAAGGACTACAAATGACAGGGGAAATTTTGTATAATTGGAATTCTGGACATTTCTCAAATGCTCATTGACTCAAATGTCTTCTGCTGTATTTGAAATTTTCAAACCAAAATGTGACAGCAACCAGACCAGAAAAATGTAATTGACCAAGAATGTCCTACAATAGTTACAATATACTCCTTTTTCTGAGTGTTTAATTTTAAAAGTTGAGTATTCTGTACTGGAATCTAATGGGATTTGACTAATACTCCTCAAGAAAATGAGGCCATGATGTTCTTTAGCTTTTGATAGACTTTAAAATACACAGGCAGCATAATCTTGAGCAAGAAAAGAGCTGGCTTTCTGCACCAGGAGAAATAAAGCATAATGTAGCACTTTAGACAACCTTGAAGGTGACTTTTCCAAGTCACTGATTAGCAGGTCCATGCCTTGGAATTCAAGTCATGGAGATTTGTTACAGTCCTTTTAGTCACTAGCGTATTAAAAACCAAAATGCATCATTAACTCAGAAGTGGTCTATGCCATTTGGCAATAAGGGATCGTTTTGACTTTGGTGACAAAGCCATCTGTGCAGATATTTTGGATTTTAAAGGATTGTTTTTTGGGTTAAAGATAAAAGCAATCATTTTCCCACTATTATTCACTTTTGTCTATTTAGTCAAAACATATATATTGCTGGGAGGAACCTTGGTGTGAATCAGCTCTAATGAACAAAAGCAGTGCTGGGCAGTGTCCATGAAAGGAAGTTCAGTAGATTTCCATGGCAATAGTCTACCAAGATGTTTAGCTTTCTTCTTAGTGAGATTTAAGGAGTTGAGGAAGTGGGTAAGTGGAGTGGCCAGCAGGAGGTACAGAGAACAATTTATGTTTCCTTCTCCCCCTATTGTCCGAAAAACCCAAAACCTTAGTTAAATGCTCTTTTCTCTCTGATTTTGTCCAGCACGGGAAATAACACAGAAGTTAAGTAGCATTAATTTTAGTAAAGCTGGTTTTCAAAAAGTATATAATCCTTGTCAATAAAGTCCTTATATCTAAAGTAATTAAAAAACACCCTTTATTTATTGGGATCTTTTACTTCTCTTGGATACATTCATGTGGTGTGGCAAGAAGATAACCTGGGCACTCAGCAATTAAGTTAAATCCCTGCATCTGCTGCTCACTAAATAAATTATACTATCTCAGGGAAGCCTAGTTCTTACTCCAACTTCGATGAGCCTTAGTTTCTTTATCTTCAAAAAGGGGAGATTATAGCACTACTTCTCCTATCTATGCAGTGTGTGATTCCAAGTATCAAATTAGATAATGAAAACATGTGGATGCCATAACCTCGTAAGGTATATAAAGTCTGCATATTCATATTCAACCTGTCAAATAGGCATCTTCGAGTCCATTATCTTATTTAATCTCCATAACAACACTGTGAGGTCAGTGGTAAAGCTCAGATTAAATTTTAACTTCATAAAGAAGTGTTATACTTCATTTTAGATTTTTGTGATACAGAGGTGATTACAACACAGCCCTTGACTTCAAGAAATAAACAATCTGTGGGGATATAGATGCAAGTAAGTTGCAATATAGTGAGATAAATAAAACAATGAATTGAAAGGGATAGATTTGAGACTATGTTTGCACATAGGAGGAGTATGAACCCTCTCTGCTTGCCTAGAGCAAAGGGTAATGGAAGAGGAGGATGGAGATTGTCAGCACACGAGTGTGTCTCTGTATGTGTGTCTGTGTGTGTGTGTCTGTGTATGTATGTTAGTATAGAAGAAAATATTTCCTAGTAGAGGACTTTAAAGTGCATTTTAGAAGGTTGATAAGTTCACCTAACAACCTGGAGGATATTTCAGGTTGGAAAAAATAGGAGGATTCAAATGGGAAGATAAATGGGCTTTATACAAATGTTAACATGAAGTTAACTTGTATTAGCACAGGTGCTTAATAATAAAAGAATGAAGTAAATTATGTAGACACACAGGAAAAGTTAGAACTTATCCTCCGTTTACTACCAACAATTAGATATTGCTTGCAGACAAAACAACATAATGTTCAAACATATGAAGAGTTTTTACCCTTCTCTTTCTTCTTTCTGTTTAAGTAGCATTTATTTCAACATTATTCAGCATTACTTAGAGACAAAGATACCCCCATATCTTTCTTTTCCATGGTTTTTATGGCCTTGAATAAAAATCAATGACTCTTTTCTCTCCCCTAGTTTGATGTAAAAAGTCAGATAACTTAGACATTTCAAAACCAAGGCAGCCAACTTGGTGCCATAAAGTCTGAAATGGTAAAAAAAAAGTCTCAAGATGGGATAGAGCTATGTCCAATGAGCAGTAAAATATGGGGCCATGAAAAATGAACTTTATAACAGTGGTAGATTAGATCATTGCTCCCAGTTATGCACTCCTTTGGCATGCCTTTGCATTGCTTCTGCTTCTAGACTGGGTGTACTTTCTCATCCCATCAGTGCTGACCTTGGCCAGGTGACTTGATTTGGTCAAGACATGACTTGAGCAAATTATGTAAAATATATTGTGTGACTTGTTTTGCCTTATATGCTCCTTGATCCATGTAAAGACCATTTCTCAGATCATGGTTCCCCCTTTAGCCTGAGATCCAGAATGAGACATAGTAGAGCAGAGCCAACCCGCACTAAGCTTGTGGAAAACACCCAAATCTCAGCCAATCTAAAGGCCTGTAATTAAACAAAATTTACATTTATTTCTATGTAAGTTGGTGATGTTTGATGTTAGTTTTTACACAGCAAAAATCAATTAATACTACTATTCTTTTGTTTTTGTATGTTTAGTGGCTCAGTAACTTATTTTTTTCTTTTCATGACACCTCAAGTGTAAAAATAATCTAATGGTTCCATTTATGAAATAGGCAAAAACCACTAATAGGTACTTATATTCCAACAACTTAGTAGCTGTATATTAAAGTAATTCTCATAAATTTAAAAAAAACATTTTTATTTCGTTCTTAAATAAAACATTTTATACCTTTCTTCTATAACCGTAACTACTTATAAGTTGAGTGCCATACAATTTTTTGAATCTTTTAATCAGATTAATCAGTTTCCTCTTCCTCATTTCCTTTTCCATATTGAGTTTCATGCAGTGTTAGCTTTCCATCACAGCAACTGCTGAAAACTAAGTTTCTTAAAGATATGGCCTAATTGAAAGAAATGTAGCATGATCTAATGTTAAAACTTTGAGCTATCTCAAGCTAATAATTCACATAGTGCCTGACATATGTAATTGTGTTTTCTTAATAAATTTAAAATATTCCTCAGTGCCACTTTGGTAACCTCCATAGGGCGCATGAGAATACAAGAAGTCACTCTACCACTCTCAATATTTTGGGAGAGGAAAGTCTTTGAGATCTCTACAAACATTGGTTAAATAAACTCTTTTGAAATGAACTTGAGGTACCACATTATTTTTTTTCCCTTATGATCTGCCTTAATTTAAAAAGTATAATACAGTCTCCAAAATCTCAATCTTTGAGTACCTCAAAGAAGAGTGTTGGGGCCCAAAACCTTAAAAACAAGTCCAAGGATTCTTCTCAAGGAAAGTACCAAGAATGAATACATAGGAAAGGGAAAAGACATTCACAGCCTGCGTACATTGTATATGCTTGATTCTAGGTTATGGTAATGATTTATTTTGTGCACGTATGTTTCCAAACAATTGAGAAAAGATAAATTGGTCATAATATGGTATAAAATGATCATTTATATTCAGATGCAAAATGAGTAACACCTGGAATCTGTCTTCAAAGAGGATGAATTCAACCCTTTTGTTAGCAATACATCAAAGTTGGAAAAAAAAAAAGAATAAAAAGTATTTAAGCAAGGTTTGTATATGCATATCTTCTTGGTCATATGAATTAAGAAATAAAAGACATAGAGAATTTCTATGTTCAGATAGCACATGAGGAGTGTGTTACAGAGGCAATGAAAAAGATCATATGAGTAACCAGAAATGCATTAACTCAGTTAATTTGGTTATACAGAATTTCAGTTATCTTATAGTAGGTCTGTTCAGGAATTTTCTACAGGTTGCTTAAACTTTTAGACATTAGTTCCTCATCTTTAGGTAAAATGATAGCTTTGATTAAAACTATGTATTAGTCCATTCTCATGCTGCTAATAAAGACATACCTGAGACTGGGTAATTTATAAAGAAAAGAGGTTTAATTGATTTATACTTCAGCATGGCTGGGAAGACTCAGGAAATTCACAGTCGTGATGGAAGGCAAAGGGGAAGCAAGCACCTTCTTCGCTAGGTATCAGGAAGGAGAAGTATCAGCAGGGGGAATGCCAGATGCTTATGAAACCATCAGATCTCCTGAGAACTAATTCACCATTACAAGAACAGCATGGGAGAAACTGCCCCCATGGTCTAATCATCCCTCACCAGGACCATTCCACAACAAGTGGAGATTATGAGAAGTACAATTCAAGATGAGGTTTGGGTGGAGAAACAGCCAAACTATATCAGACTATCTTTATGTCTCTGTCCAACTCTCACTTCACATAATTTTATAAAGAGCTATATTATTAAACTAACTATTTAAATAACTCCCAAAAATATTCATGTGGGCAATTCAAACACTCCAAATTTATGTGAGCAAAAAATAATTCTTTCATGGCGATGTGTGATATATTTTCATATTAGACTATTCAGCATTTCTAAAAATGCAGACACAAAAACTCTTTTCAAAAATACAAAATGTGAAATTACAAAGTTTAAAAACGTATACCAATCTAGTGATGATTCTTTGGTTTGGGAACTAATGGATGTAATTGTTCATCTCCTAACCATTCTGCAAAGAAAGAAAGAACAGCTTTGCTGTGTGAAAAGTGAATGTGTAGAAACTGCTCTTTTATTATTCTCCTCTAAGGCAAAGAAATCTTTTTTTTTTTTTACAAAGCATATCAAAGCTAGAAAGATAACAAATTCCCAGATTCAGCTATTTTCATAGACAGTGGAAGTATCCACTGTAATGAAAATGAATAAAATACTCTGCCAGCATCAACTCAATGAAAAGTAGAAGAAGAGTTTGCTGGCTTTGGGACTAAAGTGCTTATTACTCTCATCCCCCAACTTTTACCACAGTTGTCTGTTATAACCATTGCTAGGCTCTTCTATTCTATGATAAAGCTTCTTTATCAAGTTTAAGGCATAAAATACAAGCAAAAGTGGTGATTTTGTAATGCAGGGGGTGGTCCTTTCTGAGAACTGCTGACTTCTATTTAACTTTCTGAAATTTCTGAATTCGTCTATCCCAAAGTGGTATCTGCATATGTGCCTGTGTATATGTGTGAGTGTGTTTATAATTGACCTAGATATTGGCAGAATTCCACAAAAATTCTTTTATTTATTATTTAATTTTTGGATTAACATAAATAGTTTTTGAGCTCCTATTGTGATCTGAGCATGGAGATATCATCATACAAAAAACACAGTCTGCTTGAGAGAGCAGCAGGTAAATGTTACAACAAACCAAGATGGCTCTTCAGGGTTCAGAGGGGAGCAGGTAAAGGATAAGCACAGATGCATAGTGATATGCAAATGAGAGATTGTGATAGAGCAAATCTACCACCTTTCTACTCAAAATGTGGTCCATGAACCATCAGCCTGCACACCATCTGGAAGCTCATTAGGAATGCAGAATCACCCTTGAACTACTGAATTTGACAATATCCAAGGTATTTACTGTGTGTAAAAGTTTGAGAAGTTTGAGAAGATCTGTTCTACATAAAACTTATTTTTTTTTCTGTTAGATAAGAGAAAAAGAAACATTCAGAGAATATGTGTATGTAGACTACTGATGGAGGTATAGAGGGGTAAATCCCCTATCTAATGGGAGACTAAAGGGAATGTGAAGATAAAATAGATACCTTGGAAATGGGAGTATGGCCAAGTGGTGATTTCAAACTTAGGAAGCCATATCAATAGATGCCCCAATCCACAAAATTTTCCTCAAGACCGCATTTCTAGCTAGTTTAACATGCTGAAGAAATCTTGTCTGGGGCTGATCCCAGACTGGGAAATCAAATATTAAAGTTGTCATTTCAACAAACTGAATAATTAATTCTCTAGTTAATTAATTAAAGATCAACAAGTTTTCATGTCAATATATCTAAAGAAGCCAAATGGCAGTGCACAAAATGGATGGAAAGTCACTCTTTTAAACAACTGTCGTTTTATCCCACATAGAGTATAGAATTAAAAAAAAAAAAAGAACTTGTTGAAATAATTCAATTTTACTGCAATGGAAACATTCTGAGGGTAGGTTTAGAGTCCATGTATAGTGTGAAAATTTTGTATGATCATAGTAATCTTGGGAGTCTCTTAAACACGTCTTACGCCAGCAAAAGCAGTGGTAATTAATTCAGTAATTCCAGCTTCTCCACCAACATAATAAGCAAATTATTTGCATTTCTGAGTCCTGCCATATAAACTAATTAACTGCTTATGGACAATTTTGTATGAAAAAAAGCCTTTTAACTTTTGAATCACAGTCAGTCTTCAGCCTTTATAAGCAATCCCAAACGCTTTTTGATATAATTTTTATAAGCAAATACCTATCTGATTTGGCTCCACTCTATCAGACTCATTGATCCACCTGAGTTGTCTCCTCTCCATCCTCAATGGATCCCACTGAAAACCAAAAGATATAGTGTATCTTTATTGGGATATTGAAATAAAGTATCATATAATCTAATCAATATTAATTTCCTTTACTGAGATGCAATTATCATACTAAAAAATGTACAGAACATACATAGATTCTTTGTGATTTCATAGTTAAATACATTCATGTCACTACCACCAAAAATAAAATATGGAATTATATCTCACTAAAGCTCCTTTCTAGTCATCTTTCTTAACCTTTATTTTTTATTTGTATCACCATACATTAATTTTGTCTGTTCTTGATTTTACACAATGAAAATATTACAGTATATATTTTGTTTGTGTGTGTGTGTCTGGTTTATTTTGCTTAACATGCTATTTTTGTAATTTATCCAAGTCATTTTCCAAGTAGTTCACAAAAAAGTGAACTACTGATACACAAAATGTGGGGTAGTATTCCATTACATAAGTATAGCACAATTTATTTATTCTTCTGTTAATGGATATTAGGGTCGTTTCCCATTTACGCCTATTACATAAAAGACTTCTATGAACATTGTTACATTTTTCTGAAAATATGATTTTTCTTTTATTGGTTAATAATTTTACATAGAAATTCAAAATAGTTCATCAAAGAAGCAACCAGCGAAATATAAAAGCTTTATATTCTCAGTGACATTTGGTGTTGGTCTTTTCTATCTACTCCAGTATGTATATAGTAGTGTTTCATTTATAGTTTTAATTTTTATTTTCTTTATAACTGAGAACTTTGATTACCTTTTTGCGTGTTTATTGTGTATCTTCTTTTGTGAAGTGTTTAAGTCTTTAAAATATTATTTCCTGAGTTGCTTTTCTTATCGGTTTGTAGAAATTTGTTACATGTCCTGATACATTGCTTTGTCAGACATACATTTTGCTAATATTTTTCTTTCATTCTGTAGCTTACATACCATTTTATTAACAGTGATTTTAGATAGTATAAATATTTCATTTTGATGAAGGCTAGCTAATCAATTTTTATCATTTATGATTAGTGCTTTATGTGTCCTGTCAAAATATTTTATCTTAAGTTTTACAAGCATATTTTTTTGTTTTGTTCATTATGATTATCATTTTAAAATTTATATCCATGATTCATCTCAAATTAATTTTTTGTATAAAAATGTGATAGAGATTGAGTAATTTTTTCTAAATTAAATATTTAGTTGTTACAGTAATATTTGTTTGAAAAAAAAGAAAAAGAAGAAAGTAAATGATTTCTCTTTCCCCATTGAATTAACTTCACACCTTGGGTGAAGATCATTTTGTTATACATGGGTGGGCCTATTTCTGCACACTATTTTTGTTCCTTGATATATTAGTCTATCTTTATGTCAATAGCCCACTGTCTTCATTCTTATGCTATATAGTTTGTCTTGAAATCAAGAAGTATAAATCCTTCAACTTTGTTCTTTTGCAAGATTGTTCAGGCTATTCTCAGGCCTTTGTATACTCATATATAATTAGAACCAGGTTTTCAAAAAAGCCTAATAAAATTTTGATAGAATTTGTGATGAATCTATTAGTCAATTTAGAGATAATATTGAATAAAAGTTGTCTAGATCTTCTTTGTGCATAAATGCAAGTCTAGTTGTATAATTAAAGTAACAAAGTAGAGAAAATAAAATTACAGTTTAACATGTTTTAATTTTTTAAGCTAGAAAAGATACATGTATTGTCCTTTTTTGTTTTTATAGTGAGATTGACTTTTTCTTTTAAAATGCAATATTGTCATAGCCATTGAAATAGAAAACAGAAATTTTTCTTTCTTGTCAAGCATGTTACAATTCTTGATATTAATGTTTCTTGTTGGGATATTTTGAACGATATTATGATTGTTTTTACAAATATATCATTGAAAACATTTTAAATGTTCATTTGGTATCTTTTTTTTTTTGAGATGGAGTCTTGCTCTGTCACCAGGCTGGAGTGCTGAAGTGCAGTGGTGCCATCTCAGCTCACTGCAACCTCCAACTCCCTGGTTCAAGCGATTCTCCTGCCTCAGCCTCCTGAATAGCTGGTATTTCAGGCACATGCCACCACACCCAGCTAATATTTGTATTTTCGATAGAGACTGGGTTTCACCATGTTGTCCAGGATGGTCTCAATCTCCTGACCTCGTGAACTGTCTGCCTCAGCCTCCCAAAGTGCTGGGATTACAGGCATGAGCTACTGCACCTGGCCCCATTTGGTTTCTTTAATAATAATTTTATAATAACTTTATTGATATTGGGCATGACTAATTTTACTATTTTTCTACATTTTACTATACATTATATGAGTAAGGAAGATATATAAGTGTCTTTAGGATTTGTTATTCTTTATTCTTTGTGTATGTTCAGATTATTAGAATTACGTATATTATTTTTCTTAAGAAATAACTGTGGACTTTAGTTATCCCACGCTGAACTCTCACACCGACAATTAGCAATCCTTATTACTTCTTGTACATGGGCCTTTGCATCTCTTCAGCTTCTGGGGCTATTCACTTGGATCTTTCCCTGGCAAACAGCTTCGCATTGTTCAGACATCAGCTCTCGTATAACCTCAGGATGCTTCTCTGATGTAATACTCACATTTATAATTCTCTATTCCAGCATCCTTTTGTTTTCTTGACTCAGTTTTTCATTATCTGAAAACACATACTTATTTGTTGCATGTCTACAATCTTTTTCCATCCATTTCAGATGTAAGCTGTAAGAGATAGGAACCACATTATTCTCAGCATGCCTGGCACATCATAGCAAGATAATAAATATTTGTTGAATGAATTAATATATTTTAAAATGAATTATACTATTTTGACTTACCACCAATATTATATGAATTCATCCATGCTACCTTTTCAAGTTTACCTATGAGAAAAAAATCCACATGTGTAGATGGTTATTTTTATTTGTGTTTTTGGGATTATTAATGCAGGACCTTTTTTTACATAGTGCACTAATAATTATATTTTAAACAACAATTGTATTTACTCTTGTGTGATGAAGTGGAACTGAATCTGACCTTACAGTCAAAATAATGGGTTCAAGTACTGTTTTTTTTTATTTACAAGTTGTTTAAGTTTGCAAAAGCCTCTTAATATTCTCTTGCCTCAGATTTCTCATATGTAGATTTCAGATAACAATGCTAGCTCTCCTCAGTCCATAAGATTTTTGTGAAGGTGAAATTAGGTAATGTATCTGTGAAAGCACTTTGTAAATGGAATATGTAAGGTCTTATTATTAAATTTAATGTATTAATTCATTGCCTAATGGACCAAAAGAGTTAATTGTTCTTCCAAAATTATGCAATTTATTTTCCGGGTTGGGGAGAATTTTATGCAAGCCGCCACTAATAGATAATAGTAACTCATTTGTTCCTTTATCACACTTTTACTTAGAAGACTCAGAGAACTTTATTCTGTCTCATTAATTCTTAACAATGCTTCTAAATCATTAGACAGTCGATGATAAGCACAGTTATCCTGACTTTTACAGCTGGAACAAATGAGGCACTGGGAGGTTACGTGACTTTTTCAAGGTCATACAGAAATCAGTGAGGCTGCTGTGGAAAGGGGCTTGGGACTTCTCACAGCATCTTGCCTGTAACTGACCTCAGTAGACAGCAATAGACAGTACCTAGCATGTATCATTACTAAGGTCTTATAAGAGATTCCCAGAAAAACATAACAGGTACACTGTCTTCAATGAGCTTTATTCTTAGAGAGGGAATAGGAAGACACATTGTTTAAGATGAAGCAGAATTTAAAAGCCATGAATGACTTTCTCTTAAAGTGCTCTGGAGGTTCAATGTGAGTAGATCTCATTAGTTAAATCAAGGTAAGCTAGAGAGGATGGCAATTCTGATGGACCATAAAACATTAGTAAGTTTTCAAAGGAAAAAAGAGTGGAAGAAAACTATACTAAGCAAATGAAACAAACATTCTAAGTAAATAGAAAAGAATGAACAAAACATAAGAGAAGTCAAGGGACATATCTGAAGAAAAGCAACTTATACTGAATAATTTAATGCATGCATATAGCATAAGAGTGCTACCTAGATACTGTTAAAAAATGCATTCAATGATACTTGATAAAGCACAATAAGGCAAATTTTATTCAAGGCTATTGTAACACAAATAGGGACCACAGCAATGAGATCTTGCAGTGGGAAAGAGAGATTAGGCTTAACTCTGAATATGGCATGAGCAAGCAGGAATTTATAGCCAACGAGCAGAGAATAGAAAATTATTATTTTTTAAAAAATTATACTTCTGAGGTACACGTGTAGATCATGTGGGATTGTTACACAGGTATACACATGCCATGGTGGTTTGCTGCATCCGTTGCCCTGTCATCTACATTAAGTATTTCTCCTAATGTTATCCCTCCCCAGTCGCTCCAACCCCTGCTATCCCTCCCCTATCCCCACTACTTCCTGATAGGCACTGGTATGGGATATTCTCCTCCCTGTGTCTATGTGTTCTCATTGTTCGACACCCACTTATGAGTGAGAACATGTGGTGTTTGCTTTTCTGTTCTTGTGTCAGTTTGCTGAGAATGATGGTTTCCATCTTCATCCATATCCCTGCGAAGGACATGAACTCATCCTTTTTATGGCTGCATAGTATTCCATGGTATACATGTGCCACCTTTTTTTTAATCCAGTCTGTCATTGATGGGCATTTGGGTTGGTTCCAAGTCTTTGCTATTGTAAACAGTGCTGCATTGAACATACGTGTGCATGTGTCTTTATAATAGAACAATTTATAATCCTTTGGGTATATACCAAGTAATGGGATTGCTGGGTCAAATAGTATTTCTATTTCTAGATCCTTGATGAATTGCCACACTGTCTTCTGCAATGGTTGAACTAATTTACATTCCCACCAATGTGTAAAAGCATTCCTGTTCTCCACAGAGGATAGGAAATTATTTAGAGCAAACATCAGGGATCAGGGAGATTTTGACTAAACCAAACTAACATGATTTTTGCTGAAGACAGGCCAGGGTAATCAGACATTACCTAGGGGATGGTAAAGGGTGAGGAACAGATATTGAGGGAGATCACATTTGGAGGATGGAGTTTATGGCTAAACTGATATAGCCGACTACTTGATAAAACTTGATTTCACAAGGAAATGCACAGATGGGCCCTGTTGAGAAGAGGGCTAAGGAACCTGACTAAAATTTTGTCAAGCAAAAAATCTTGTCAATATATACTAACATTACCTCAAAAAAGAAATTATTATTATAATAGGTACTTACAATAATTATTGACTTATAGTTATCATTAGAATTAAGTCATTTTATTACCAGTAGTCATTGAATGCTAAAGGGAGTGTTAAATAAGGCTGCCATGATAAATTGGAGCACAGGCATCCCTAAGTATCTGTCAAGATTGGTTCCAGGACCTCACAGACACCAAAATTCATGTATGCTTAAGTCCTTTATATTGAAATTTGCAGTTGAATGAATCTGCTGGATGCAGATCCGGGGGACAGGGAAGCTAGATTGTGCCATTTAAATACCTCCTTGTCCCTTTTGTGTCAGAGTGTACTTCCCTGCCCAGGCCTTGGATTTGTGGTTCAACCATGGGATTTGCTGTGGCAAATGGAACATGATCAGAAGTAATCCGAGTTATGGCTTTAAATGTGCTTGCACAGTTTGCCTTGACTATTGCTATAAAAGAGGCATGAAAGATAAAGCACCAAGGACAGTTTTTGGTCTAAAGAGAGACAGATTTGGACCCATTGCACACTCTGAATTCAAAGTCCAACCTGAGCAAAGCTATTCCAGCTGATTAGCAGACCATCATTTAAGAAAAATAAATGCTTGTTTTTGCCAATCATTGTGCTTCGGAGTGCTTTGTTATATAGTTCTTTGTTATATAGTTATAGCTGATATATTATAGTTATATATCTTTATATATAGTTTTTATATCTATAACTATATATAGTTTATATATATATATAAAATAGTATATATATATAGTTTATATATAGTTTATATATATATAGTTTATATATATAGTTATATATTTTAAATTGAGTTATATAACTATAGCTGATATAGTTGATATATGAGCTATAACTATAGCTGATATAGATATATATATATATAAACTATATATATATATAAAAACTATATATAAACTATATATATATACGGTTATATATATATAGTATATATATATAGTTTATATATAGTTTTTATATATATAACTATATATAGATATATATAGTTATATATCTATATCAGCTATAGTTATAGCTGATAAAGATATATATATAGTTATATATCTTTGTTATATAGTTATAGTTATATAGTTATATTGTTCAGCTGTTATGTCTATTAGGGTACGTTATATAAAATCTTGAATTTCAAGATGTAGTTCTCAATTTAATGAACATAAAAGAAACTTTATAACAGAGTCCTTATAAACACTTTGCTGACTGTCAAGAAGCCTATGAATGGACTCCAGGTCTCATAATGGAATAAAATGTCAATTTAAAATGTGTATATGCATATATATGAACAAGAGAGCAGCACAGTTAAATCTTGACTTCAGTAGGAATCATTTGGTTGAGTGTGTGTAGGACTTCAGTAGGAATCGTTTGGTTGAGTGTGTGTAGGACTGCAATACTGGGGGTCCAAACTGAAAGGGATTGCCAATGTCTAAATAACAGGCAATGATTAATATGGGTGAAAGTAGAAAAAAAATGACAGGAAGCAAATGATTGCAAGGAGCCTTGTTGGAGTTGGCTCTATTTGATGTGGCAGCTGAGGGAATGCTGAGAAAAGATAAGCCAAAAGTGACTTGAGTCTTTGAGGCAGTTGTTGGTTGTCAGACTGGTGATGTCGTTCCCCATAATGAAGAAGGCAAAGGACAATGAGTAGGTGGTTTGCATGGTGGAGAGATAATGAGTTTCATTTTTAACATGTTGAGTTTGAAGTTCAGACAAGAATTTGTGGAACTGATAAGGCCTCAGACGTTACCTGATTGTCAAATGCCTTTTAGTGGCATTTGGGCTACTGGGCTGTGTCTTTCATGCCCAAATGGAAAGGAGTGATCATCTATCATATTTCAAACTCTAGAAATATGAGTTTGAATGAGCAAAATCAATGGACTTCTGCTGAAAACCAAGAACATTAGATTGAGGGCTTGGCTTTCATCATAAGTGTATTGCCAGGAATGCCAATAATCTCTTCTGACTGAGAGAGGAGGCCTAGGTTTGGCCATCCATGCTGCCTTTAGGAGATATTTTAACTGCAGAGCTGATGGAAAAGGCTCAGTACCCATATACATCATTTTAAACCTAACTTTAAAATTGGTTTTATATTTAAGTATGAAAGTGCAATGTTCCACATCTTTTAGTGGTCCATTGATGACAATTTTGTAGAGGTTTACTATATTAGTAACTTCATACATTTTAATAAGTGATAATTTATGACTTATTGAGTTGTTATAAGAGCACAGCAGTTAAAGACATTGGCTTTAAAATTCTGCTTTGAATCTGTACTCTGCCTGTGACAGCCTGTTGATTCATTTATTTAATAGATATTTGCTGAATTCCTACCATGTTCTATGTACAAGAACAAAAACATATGAAGACTGAAAGACTGCTTTGAGGAGTTTACATTCCAGTGGAGGGAGGTATTTAATAATCAATAAACATGACAAATAAATTTCAAAACTATTAAAAAGTTTTAAGTACTACGGGGAAAAGAGTGTAAGGAAGCTTGGGAGTTCGGTGTAAATGAGGGACCAATTGCATCATTATTAAATCTGGCAGTTAAAATAGATCTCTTTAAGAGGGTGCTATTTGAGCAGGCTCAAAGGATCTGTGAAAGTTAGACGGGAAGATATAAACAGACGAAAGATCTAGAGCACAGGATTTAAGGTAGGAGTGTGCCTGATATATCTGGGGAACAATGCAGAAGCTAAAGTGGAGTGACTTTTGCATACAGTGGGAGGAAATGAAGTTGGTGAGAAAAAATGGGGGCTAATTAGGTGGGGATTTTAGCTTTTACTCTGAGTGAAAAGGGGAGTTACTAGAGAATTATCTTTTTTTATATAAATTGTCAAACACATAAAAGTGGAGACACTAGTATAATTAAACCCATGATCCAGCTAAAACAATTATGAGGCCAGTCTTCTAGGTTGATTAATGAATACAGAAATAAAGTTAGATAGAAGAAATAAATTCTAGTGTTTCCTAGCACAGTACAGTGCTGTAGTTAACAATAATTTATTGTATACTTAAAAAAATAGCTAGCAGAAAGATTTGGAATGTTCTCAACATAAAGAAATGATAAAAGTTTGAGGTGATGGATGTTCAAATTGCCCTGATTTCATACTACACATTGTGTGCATTAATCAAAATATCACTTGTATCCCAAAAATATGTACAATCATTATGTATCAATAAAAATATAAAGCCTGTCTAATTTGTTTTATTTCATCTATATTTCTGCACAGCCCCCAATTCCTGATTATTTTAAAACAGATTCAAGACATTTTATCATTTCACTCGTAAATATTTTAGTAGTATCTTCAAAAAATAAGACCTTCATTTTTTAAACATAACCACAAAACCATTATTATAACTAAAAATAAAGACCTTACTGTTATAAAATATACAACAAGCGTTCACATGTCCCCAGTCCATTTAGAGACTTTTCTTCTATTATTATTATTTGAGTGAATCAGACGTTGTAGAGCATCTTGAGCAAAAAATACAGGAACACTCTGGCTGATAATATTAAGTAAGAATAGCCTGTGGGGTGGCAAAAAAAAAAAAAAAAGGAAAAGAAAAAGAAGCAGGAAAAACAGCTGGAAACTACAGAGGTCATCTAAGAGGGAAGATGATGGCCCACGCTAGGGCAGTAGCGGTGGAGTTGGTGATGAATGACAAATTTCTGCACTTATTTATTTTAAAATTTATTTTTATTTTAATTAATAAATTTATTTTAAAATTAGAACCAGTAGATTTTCCAAAGGGGCTTGATGCAGGATGTGTGAGAGTAGAATCAAGGGCGACTACGAGGTTTTTGGATTAAGCAAGCTAAAAGGATTGACAGGTTTATGAGCGATGAGGAGTAAGCTTGTACTCATTGGGCTGTGATAGTAATAGAGAAGTTCAAGATAAGACACAAAAATTAGTCTTTATTATGTTGTTAATGTATAGAAATATGAGACTGGATGAAATCACATATGTGGTGTATATTGAAAAGAAAATGACCAGAGATATAACCCTGGAGCTTCCAAAATTTTGAGTTTCATAAGCAAATATTCTAGAAGTCAAATGGAGGAGGTGCCTTCTGTAGGAGGCAGCCATCCACAGTGCCAAAGTCATTGCTAAATCAACTAAGATGAGAGCTGCAATAAGATTACTTATTCATTCTTGTAATTTTGTTTAGCTGAAAAACATTTATTGCCTACATGGTATACTCCAGTCACTGCATGAGCTATTTCAGATAAAAATAAGAATAGTGCAAAATTTCTACCTTTAGGAATTTTATTTGTCAGTGAGGATATAGACAATTAGAAGAAATTATAAAACATCATTGTAACTGGCTTATCCTCTTTATGATTCAATTGACTCACTTATAAATTAGGGCTAAATCATACCTTGTCATATATTGTTATGAGAATTAAACCATATTATGCTTATACAAAATTTTTTTTCTCAGAAATTATTTGGTTAACTACCTTTCTTTAGAAGAACTATCTATACACTTATGGTAAAGGATGAAACCCAGAGGTGAAGTTTAATTGACAAAAGACCATCTTTAAATCTTAGGCTTAAGAGGAGAAAACTGTATCTCCATAAAGGACTTTGGTGAGGCAGTATGAGGAAGCCCACAATAAGAATAAGTGGATAGAAGATGAAGTCATTGGTTGGAGAAAGGCCAGAACACAAAGGTCTCAGTAGTCTGTGGCCAAAACAGGAACAGCTAAGAGGAAATTGAAAGTGGATGCTTTTTAAGCTGCAGAATTGGATTAGCACAATGAAAATCGGGACAGCTTGCAACAACATAGGACCAAATTATCTAAAATTCATGAAAATTAAGACAAGGACAACATACTGTCCAAGGACCTAGAATAAGAGTCCACTTCAACTCAATAAAGACTTTAAGAGCCCGAAAGAGCTGAGCTGGCCATTTGGCCTAAGTACGTAGAAGGCTTAGCATACAGTAAGTATTCATTAAATGGCAGCAATAGCTACCTGCCTATGCCTCTCCCCCTAAAAAAAAATAAAGTCTAAGTATTAAGATGTTGGTAGTAGCTTGTTTTTTACATTACCTGTGATTTTTTTTTAAATTTTGCCAAAATAAGTCCATATTATTTTTATATTAATAAAAACAATATAGAAAACTTTATTGAAAGAGAAATAAGAGCTTATTTAGTCCTGATCGAGCCAATCCAAAAGTGAGAATAAATATGACTGCTGCAATCACCTTTAAAAATTTCTAATACAAACCACACCCTAATGCCTTCCAGGCACAGTGGTGCCACCAACACTAATGGTGTCATCAAGCCAGTATTCTAATATTTTCTGTTTCCATCTAATTCTCTTTTTAAAAAGAATTAGATGGAAACAGAAAATATTAGATTATATTTACAAATAGAATTTATAAATATAATCATAGGTTTTTCCTTTTGTGTATTCTAAGAAACTTAACTTTGTTTTAAAATTTTTAAAATATTATCATCTACATGGAAAGCTGAGTGTTCATAAAAAAGGGTACCCAGAAGCATTTAACTTGAAAAATTATCTCAAAAAAACCTTTTTTTGAAATTTTGAGGCAGGGTCTCATTCTGTCACCTAGGCAGGAGAACAGAGACATGGCCATGGCTCACTGCATCCTTGAACTCCATGACTCAGCCTCCCAGGTAGCAGAGAATGAAGGTGCATGCCACGATAGCCAGCTAATTTTTGTATTTTTAGTAGAGATGGGGTTTCTTCATGTTGCCTAGGCTGGTCTCAAACTCCTGAGTTCAAGCGATCTGCCTGCCTCAGTCTCCCAAAATGCTGAGATTACGGGCATGAGCCACCACAGCTAGCCAAAGGCAGGTACTTTAGGGAAAAAAAAGAACAGAAATAAAATTAAACATGATATTGTTGAAGGCCTTCTCTGCATCTATAGAGATAATCATGTGGCTTTTGTCTTTGGTTCTGTTTATGTGATGGATTACGTTTCTAGATTTGCGTATGTTGACCCAGCCTTGCATCCTAGGGATGAAGCCGATTTGATTGTGTTGGATAAGCTTTGATATACTGTTGCATTTGGTTTGCCAGTATTTTATTGAGGATTTTCATTTCAATGTTCATTGTAGATATTGACTTGAAATTTTCTTTTTCAGTTGTGTCTCTGCCAGGTTTTGGTATCAGGATGATGCTGGTTTCATAAAATGAGTTAGGGAGGATTCCCTCTTTCAGTATTGTTCAGAATAGTTTCAGAAGGAATGGTAGCATCTACTCTTTGACATCTGGTAGAAGTTTGCTATGAACCAGTCTAGTCCTGGACTTTTTTTAGTTGGTAGGCTATTAATTGCTGCCTCAATTTCAGACGTTGTTTTTGGTCTATTCAGGGACTCGACTTCTTCCTGGTTTAGTCTTAGGGTCTAAGTATCCAGGAATTTATCCATTTCTTCTAGATTTATTGGTTTATTTGCATAGAGGTATTTGTACTATTCTCTGATGGTAGTTTGTATTTATGTGGGATCGGTGGTGATATCCCCTTTATCATTTTTTATTGCATTTATTTTCTAGAAGATAGGCCTTTGAATGTCCTTACCACAAATAAATGCTTAATGCATGAAGTAATAAGCTTGCTAAATATTCTGATTTAATCATTATACAACATATAGCATATGTAATAAAATATCAAGTTGCACCATATATATATATACACACACACACAGTGTCAATTTAAAGATAAATCAGTTAATTAAAAAATAAATAAAGGCAACAATAAAAGAGACAAGTAGAGTGAGGAAGTTTGACCTAGCTTTTTGCTATTCAACTATAATGACATAGGTAGGCAAAAACGACAAGGATGGAAAATGAAACATGGTAAAAATATTTGGTGAGAGGAGAATTGGTTATATTAATATCAGATAAAATAGACTTCAGAACGAGAAAAATTTCTACTGACAAAAAGATACATACATTATATCATAATAGAAGAATAAATCCATGAAGATCATATAGCAATCCTAAATGTGTACACACAAAGCAAAAGAGTTTCAAAAAAAAAATGAAGCTAAAACTGATAGAACTAAAAAGAGAAACAGATAAATTATCAGTTACACTAAAACTCCAACATCTCACTCTCAGCAATTGATAGAACTATAGAATAGAGTTCAAGAAAGAATACAGAAGAGCTTGACAACACTATTAACTCAACAGAAACTGACATTTATATAATACTTCATTCAACAACAATATAATATACACTCTTTCCAAGCACCTACAAAACGTTTACCAAGATAGACTATATCCTGGACCATAAAACAAATCTGAACACATTTTAAAAGAATGGAAATTATACAGTATACATTTTCTGACCATAATGAAATCCAGCTAGAAATTAATAAGAGAAAGACAAAAGAAAGATTTCTAAAACACTTAGAAATTAAGCAACACATAATTAAAGAGAAAGACCAAGAAAAAAATTTTTAATACATTTAACTGAACAAAAATAAAAGCACAACATATCAAATCTGTGAGATGCACAAAAGTGTGCTGAGAGGGAAATTTATAATCCCAACTGATTACATTAGAAAAATATCTCAAATTTATAATAGAAATTCCTAATTTTAGAAACTGGAAAAGAAGAGCAAACTAAAACCAAAGCAACCAAAAGGAAGGAAATAACAAAGATAAAGATAAGTGAAGGTGAGCGGGTTATCGAGGTGGGATCTGAATGGAGAACTTTCAGCAATGACAAAGCAACAAAAGATCCACCTCGAGTTGGAGATTCTCAGAATCCCCTTCTGAGTGATGGAGATTTGTCTTCCGTGATTGGCAAGGGTACAGGAGCTGCAAGTTTTGACGAATTTGGGAATTCTAAGTACCAGAATCAGAGAACAATGAGCAGTTCTGATTGGGCAATGATGAATGCATTCAAAGAAATTACCACCATGGCAGACAGAATCAGTCTACATCGAAATATAGTTGATCGAATGAATAATTTATTCAAGCAAGTGTATGAACAGAAGAGCCTGAAGGGAAGAGCTAACAATGCTATAGCTTCCGCTTGTCTCTATATTGCCTGTAGAGAAGAGGGGTTCCTAGGACATTTAAAGAAATATGTGCTGTATCACGAATTTCTAAGAAAGAAATTGGTCGTTGTTTTAAACTTATTTTGAAAGTGCTAGAAACCAGTGTGGATTTGATTACAACTGGGGACTTCATGTCCAAGTTCTGTTTCAACCTTTGTCTTCCTAAACAAGTGCAGATGGCAGCTACACATGTAGCCCGTAAAGCTGTGGAATTGGACTTGGTTCCCGGGAGGAGTCCCATCTCTGTGGCAGCAGCAGCTATTTACGTGGCCTCACAGGCTTCAGCTGAAAAGAGGACCCAAAAAGAAATTGGAGATATTGCTGGTGTTGCTGATGTTACAATCAGATAGTCCTACAGACTTACCTATCCTCAAGCCCCAGATCTGTTTCCTACAGACTTCAAATTTGACACTCCAGTGGACAAACTACCATAGCTATAAATTGAGGCAGCTAAAGTCAAATTCATGAATACAGAACTTTGCCTATTGTACATAGCCTATACAAAATGCTGGGTCGACCCTTTCATGAAGAGAACAAGACATGGTAAGCTTTCCAGGGCTGACTACTATTGCTTGGCATTCTGTATGTACATAGTAGTGAAACATATTTAATGATTTAAATTTCTTATCAGATTTCTTTTGTAGCTGTATTTTGGAAGATATTTGAAATTATGTATTTTGGAAGATATTTGAAATTATGTACTTCTTGAATAAAACATTTTTCAAACAAAAAAAAAGAAAACTAATAAAACATTGGTTTGTAATAATAAAATAATAAAATTGAGCCACATCTAGCAAGATGGATAAATCATCAACATCGAGATTAAACTAGAGGTGTCACCACAGGTCTAACAGTCTCTAAAAGTATGATAAGGGAATAATACGAACAACTATAGACTCATTAATTTGACAGCTTAGAAAAAATGTACCAATTCCTTAAAAACATAATCTTCCAAAACTCAGCCAAGATAAAAGATATAAATTGAATAATCCTGTAAATATTAAGGAAATTGAATTAATAACATAGAAGTTTCTAAAAATTATTTTAGCCCATCTGGCTTTAATGGAGAACTTTACCAATTTCAAAAATAAATTAAAACCAACTTTGTGGCTGGTCACAGTGGCTCATTCCTCTAGTTCCAGCACTTTGGGAGGCTAAGGTGAGTGGATCAGTTGAAGAAAAGAGTTCAAGACAAGCCAGGCCAACATGGTGAAACCCCGTCTCTACTAAAAATACAAAAATTAGCCGAGCATGGTGGCACATGCCTGTAGTCCCAGCTACTTGGGTGGCTGAGGAAGGAGGATCACTTGAGCCTGGCAGGTGGAAATTGCGGTGAACCGAGATTGTGCCACTGCACTCTAGCCTGGGCAATAGAGTACAACTCCATTTAAAGTTGGAGTATACAAAACAAGACAATTTTGCATATTCACTTCCAATAAATAGAAGATAAGTATTATCTTGACATCTTTCAAGAACTGAAATGTTAAAATGTGCAACAAGATTTTAGCGAATTTATGGCAAAAATATATAAAAAACACAATATGACCAAATGAGATTTGTATCAGGTGTTCGAGGCTCTGATATTAAAAAATGAGTCAATGTAGTCAGCCCACTTTATCAACGGACTATGGAAGAATTATACGATCTTATTAATTGACACATAAATGTAAATTTGGCAAAACTCAAATACCCATTCTTGATCAAAACCTATCAGGAATAGAGGGGGATTTTCTCAACCTTATGAAGAGTATCTCCAAAAACTTGTAAGTAACAGTAACATCATAATTAATGGCTGAAGACTAAATGTCCCTCTAAGACAAAAAAATGAAACAAATATGTGTGCCTTCAATTCTCTTATTCAATATAATACTGGAAATTCTAACTAATTAAATAACGCAAGGAAAATAAAGGCATACAGATTAAAAAGAAATAAAAGTCTGTTTGTAAATGAAATGACTGTCCACTTAGAAAACCCCAAGAAATCTTTGTGCATACCTCTTAGACTAATAAATGAGTTCAGTAAAGTTGCAAGATACATCAACACACAAAAATCAATTACAGTAATATATACTGACAAGAAACAGGTGGATCCAGAATTTTAAAAATGCAAATATACCACGTACAATTACTCCCAAAATTGAAATACTTAGATATAAATTTAACAAAACATGTATAGATTCAATATAAAAATTATAAAATTCTGATGAAAGAAATCAAAGAGGACTTGAAATCTTTTACAGACATGCCATGTTTTAAAACTCGAATACTCAATATAGTAAAGTTGTCCATTCTTCCTAAATTGAGCCATAAGTTTCATACAGTTCCTATCAAAATCTTGAAATTCTCTTTTGTAAACATAAACAAGCTTATTTTAACATTTATATGAAAAAGTCAATGTCCTAGAATAGTTAAAACAACTTGAAAAATATAGGAGGAATAAGCATTCTTCTCAATGTTAAGGCTTATAGCTGAAGTAATCATAACAGTGAAGCACTGGAGGATGGGTAGACAAATAGATCAGTGAAACAAAAATAGTGAACAGGGAAATAGACCCACACAAATATGACTGCCTAATTTTTTCAAAGGAATGAACGTCAGTCAGTGGAGCAATTTGTTTGATAGTCATCAGTAAAAAAAAAATGGATCTTTGCCTAGAGGTCAACTTTTACATAAAAATTAACTCAAAATGAATCATGGACTTCAGTGTAAAATGTAAGTTCACTAAGAACATAGGAAAAACTTTTGAGGCCTATGACTAGGCAAAGAGTTTTCAGATTTGAAACTAACAACATGACCCAGAAGAGCAAAAAAAAATGCTAAATTGGAACTCGCCAACATTTTAAAAATTTGTGCTGTAAAAGACCCGACTAAAATTACTAAAAATAAAGCTCATAGACTGAGATAAAAAATTTTCAAATTACATATCTGACAAGGGTTTGTACCTAGAGTGTGTAAGAACTCTCAAAACTCAATAGAAAAAAAACATGAAAACAAAAATAATTGATCCAATTAGAAAATGGGCCAATACAAATGTGCACAGTTATTTCACTGATACAGAAGAAGATAACAAAGGCAAATGAACACATTAAAATATCCTCAGCATCATTAGCCAATAGTGAAATAAAAATTAAAATCATAATGAGATATTTATAATGCATCTATTAGAACAGCTAGAATGAAAAAGTGACCCCACCAAATACAGGCAAGGCTGTAAAAAAAACAGGATTGTTCATATATTGCTGGTTTGAATGTCAAATGGTATACTACTCTGGAAAATAGTTCCTCTAAAAACTAAAAATGTACTCACCATACAACCTAGTAATTGTGCAGTTGGGTTTTATTGTAAAGAAATGAAGACTTACTAGGCTAGGTTGGTGTGGTGGCTCATGCCTGTAATCCTAGCACTTAAGGCCAAGGCAGGTGGATCACTTGAAGTAAGAAGTTTGAGATCAGCCTGGCCAACATGGCAAAAGCCTGTTTCTACTAAAATACAAAAATTAGCCAGACATGGGGGTGTGCACCTGTAGTCCCAGCTACACTTATTTCTTGATACCTGTGGGTGTTAGTTCCAGGACTTCCATGGATGCCAAAATCCATAGGTGCTCAAGTCTCTTACATGAAATGGTACAGTACAGTATTTGTATATAACCTAAGCACATCTTCCCATACACTTTAAATCATTTCTAGAATACTCATAATGCCTAATACAATGTAAATGCTATGTAGATAGTTGTTATACTGTATTTTTTATTTGTGTTATTTTATTGTTGTATTTTTTATTCTTTTTTTTTTTTTTTTTTTTTTTTTTTTTTTTTTTTTTTTTTTTTTTTTTTTTTTTTTTTCTATTCATGTTTGGCTGAATCCTCAGATGTGGAATCTGTGCATACAGAGAGCTGGCTGATAATTTTTAAAATATGATTTTTAATATAGTTTGACTCTGTCCCTACTCAAATCTCAAGTTGAATTATAATCCTCGCATGTTTAAGGTGGAGCCTGGTTAGAGGTGATTGGATCATGGAGGTCGTTTCTAATGGTTTAGTGTCATCCCCTTAGTGCTGCCTTTTGATAGAGTTCTCATGAGATATGTTAAGATCTGATGGTTTAAAAGTGTGTAGCAGTTCCATACTCTCTCTCTCTCGTCACCATGAGAAGACACGCCTTGCTTCCCCTTCACCTTCTGCCAGGTTTGTAAGTTTTCTGAGGCCTCTCGAGCCATCCATGTGGAACTGTAAGTTAATTAAACCTCGTTTTTTTCATAAATTACTCTTTTTAGCAGTGTGAGAATGGACTGATACAGTTCTTTATAGGTAGTTCTTTATAGCAGTGTGAGAATGGACTGATATAGTTTTGAAAACATGGTTAAGGAACAAAAAGATAACTAAGAGTAGAAAGCTATGAAATACATGCATGATGTTATATGTTGCGAATCTGTATCTTGATAGTTATATATGAGCTGCTTGCTGTAAGCTAGACATCAGTAATATATTTCCTTTGTAATTCATTGATTTTATTGGTTTTGAACTATTTGGGTTCTGAATTTTCCTTTGAGGACTTGCTAACTGCTGTATATATAAGAAACTACCATGTTTACAAAGCATAATTTACCCTTAGGTGCCTGCACTTTCATTTTCTTACTCTATTAGTAAAAAATAGTAATCAAGGGAATTACCCTTTCAAACCCAGAAGTCACAACATGTTGAACCAGACCTTAATAAAAGATAAATGGTGAGATGTAAAATATTCCACAGCAAATAACTTAGTACAATGAGCAGTTTCACAATAAGAAAAAGGGATAATTTTATGAGTCAAAATGACAAACAGTAGCTACCGTGTACCACAGCTCTAGTGAGAGACAAAAGAATCATCAGCCTCACAGATCAGCCAGCACTAAGATATAGGTGGCTTAGGTCTGACAGGGCCAAGACCCAGCACTGGTCCAGTGGTGCAAAATGGCTGACACAATTTTGCAGGTAGAAAAGATCACAGCCATTATCTCAGAGAACTCAGATAGTAATTTACTAAAGTAGGCCATTTAGAGAAATGGAACGAGGATAGGCCATTTCCCATAAATGAATAGCATGGCCTTTCTCTGTGTGGCTTAGCACAAGAATAGTCTGAAAAGTTAGAGGATGATGGAGAAAGACCCCGAAACATCCATAAGGTCATGAAAATTGAAAGACAGGTGATGGGAAAAAGATTAGAGAATCTTAGGTTTCACAGAGGCAGCAGGAGGCATTGGAAAAATTCTAAGGCTTGAAGCATGTAGCATGTAAAATCTCCTATCTTATTGGCAAAGGATTATTTAAAAATTAATAAAATAAAATTTGTCATCGATATCATTTTACTTGATGGAAAATAATTTAGGATTGAGGTGGTCAATTTATTCTGGTACTAGGACCCCAGGTATAAGGTAGTCCAAAGTTTGCCTTTGCTGACTTCCTTCCTTGTGCCAGACCCTTCCTCAGATCCCTGCAACAAGCCAGGGGAAAAAAGAAGATGTAAAATATTTATTCTACATAAATTTTCTTTTTCTCCTCTGGCTTATGTGAGAGATTTTCACTTGAGAGCCCTGTGCAGAAGTCCAACGATTCAATACAGATTTCTTAGTGGAGAATGAGAAAGCTTATTACTGACTTACCATACCTTCACATGGTCATCCCTAGTCTTTTCAGTCTGTTCTCTCTGCCTGGAATGGTGCTGTCTTCCTCCCCTGTTCAAATTCTCCTTATACTTAAATATCTACCTCAATCATTTCTTTTCCTCTGTGAAGTTAACTCCAATCTTTATCCTTTCCCACTCAAGCAATGCATTATATTTTCTGGTATTCCCTTAGTAATTAATGAATGCATGAACATTTTTGCCTTTATTATTGTATATTACTTATACATGGCTCTCTTCCCACTTGAACAGAAGAATAAGCTCTGACGATGAAATTAGAGTAAAAAATCTTGACTTGGTAACTTCTTAGCTGAATAATCTAAGACAAATCACTCACTAACCCTTTTGGGCCTCAGTGTCTTTAAGTATAATGTAGGAACAATAACAACCATAATGAATATGACATACAGTTATTGAAAAGATAATATAAGGAGCACAATTAAAGTACTCCCAAAGTGGTATGCAATAAGTGCTCAATAAATGTCAGCTATTGGTATATTTATTATTTCCGTTAAGGATCTCCAGATTTTCACAGTTATTGTCACATAATAGGTCCTCAACAACATTTGCTTATGACTGAGCCACCCTAATCTTCTCCTAGTACATATGGTCACTTGATTAATGCATCTTTGGTGAGACATAAGATCAATGGGCTTTTCTGATTGGTCAGTACTATATTGTGGACACTTATAGCCTGAAAAATTTGGAACCTATATTTGAAAACTAATAAAGATGAGACAAGCAGCACAATTTTAAGGCAGTAAGAGATTATGCCACATGTTCCTTTGCTGTAACAGGGGCATATGAAGCCATGAATCTGAAGATATAGCTGGGATCAGAGTTTGGGCATAATGTTAAATGCTAGCATCTCACCAAAGTTTAGAATAAACAAATGGATTGGCACAGGAGTCCTGAGAATCAAGTTGGATATAGATCATGTATTGGCCAGATACTGACATCCAGAAGATGAAACAACCAGAAAAGTGTGAGTTGAAGCAGCTTACACTTTTCTGCTCTCAGCGTCACTGAAGAGCTCAGGTTGAGCTTTGAGATAAAAAGTAAGAAGATAAAATTTGAGCTGAGAACCTAAAAATAGGGCCACAATAGGTAGGGACACAGAAATGTGGTTTGAATCTTTAAGCTTAGCAATGCTCATTGGCTCTTTCCCCTGGCTCTAAACAGTCTCTCTGGTGTGTGCAGATAAGAAACAGCAGGTATAAGCTGCTTTCATGAGTAAGGGAAGGTTTTTCAAATGCCAGTGCCTGCAGGGAAGGTGCTTCTCACCAGCTAACTAACAAGTGATTTTAAGAACTCAAAGCTAATGAAGGATCCCTAAGGGCATAGACACACTGTACTAAAATGCTAAATCAAGGATTAAGTTCAAACATTCTAGGTAAATTTACCTTTAAAGTCAAGGTGCTTACAGGAACTTGTTCAATTATGCCTTTATTTTCATGACTCTTTCTTAGGACAGATTTTTCTAAAATTCAAACTATATTCAATTTATTTACTCAAGTTTCTATTCTTCATTGCCCTCCTCTTTCCTACTCCATTTATATTATACAGCAGAGGTTACCTTGTTATAAAATCATACTAGTCAATGCCTAGTGTAAAGAGATAACTATTTTTTCTTCTTATCTCATCACTCATATTATGAAACCTTCCTACATCCTCTTCTTGATGTCTTATTCCACGACTAATGCTGCTTGAGAAGTGAGCCATATGAATCACCTACCTGCCCATAGTCACTTGATCCAGTAAATCAGATTCTCTTTCCTCAGATTTTGTAATAGATTTAGAGACTCTAGTTATTGCCTGTGGAACCCTTGGATTGGAAGGTTATCTAGGCTGCTACAGAACTTTTCTTCCCTGTACACAGAGAAGTACATGAAATGGTAAGTGAAATACTTTCGATTGCAAAATAGAAATCAAACTTATATTAATTTAAGCAAAAGAGAACACATTGCTTCACTTAACCGAATAATTCAGTAGTCTCAAGAATAGCTAGATCAGGGTATTTATGCATAGTTATTAAAAACTTTTCATCTCTCAGTTCTGCTTTATTTCTGTTTGCCCTATTCTTTGTCTGGAAAAATGGCCGCATTAGATATTGTTTAAGTGATTTTTAAACCTTTTGATCTCAGAAAAAGTGAGATTTCTTGTATCTAGAATATTTAAAGAAATTTTCAATTAACAATAACAAAATTTTAAAAAACAAGAGATCTCAAATCTCAAAACTCTTGTCTTTTAAAATGTTGTTATTGTTAATTGAAAATGTATAGATTGCAAGAAGATATACAGATTGCAAATGAACACATAAAAAAGTTCAATATAATTAATTCATTATAACCCATTATTATAGTTAAAATTAACAAGACAGACTATACCCAGTGTTGGAAAGAATGTAGAAAAACAGAAAATGTGGCATTTTGAAAAGGTTAGCAAAATTGAATAATCTATTAAGAAGACTCAGCCAAAAATAAATACATAGAAAAGAAAATAAATCACAAATGTGAGGGGCTATTACAATATGCCCTATAGAAATTTAAAAAATAAAATAAAAAATGTTATGAAATTCTTTCTGCAGATAAGTTTATCAACTTGAAGTGGATAGTTTCTAGAAACATACAACTATCAAAATTGAATAAATAAAAAACCTGCATAGGTATATGTGTTTAAAAAAATGAGTTGATAATCAGAATCCCCCTCACAAAGGAAACATCAGATCCAGATGATTACAAACTCTATCAAAATTTTAATAAATAGTACAGTTTTTGTAAAAGTTTTTTAAGAAACCAGAAAAGGAATTAACAAATTCCAACTTATATTCTGAATTCAGAATAACCTTGATAAGAAAACATAACAAAGACAGGATAAGAAAAAAAGTTACAGAATAGTGTTCCTTCTGAATATAGATACTAAGATACCTGAAACATAGAAATATTTAAAAATGACTAAGTGAGAGTTATTGCAGAAAAGCAAATTTGGTTTAATAATTCACACACACACACACACACACACACACACACACACGCAAGTCAGGCACAGTGGCATGCATCTGTAATCACATCTACATGGAAGGATGAGATGGGAGGATTGAGGATTGCTTGAACACACAAGAACTCTATCTCAAAAACAAAACAAAACGAAAGAAAAATCCAAGCAATCTATTTTTTGTCTTTTATGTAATAAAACAGTATAAATCATAATTTTAAAATGTGAAGAAAAAGCAGTTAGCATAGTTCAGGACTCATTCCTGATGGAAACAATGTATCATAAAACTATGAACAGCAGGGGTCTTGTGTATGAAAAAAACTACTAAAATCTACTGATAACATCTTTCTTAATGGTGAAATATTGAATGCTTCCCCACTAAGATTGGAAAGAAGTCAAGAATGCCATTTCTCACCACTTTTATTCAACATTGTACTGGAAGCATCAGCTAGTGCAATAAAACATGAAAAAGAAATAAAACCCATATGCTCTGAAAGAAAAAATGTAAATTATTTTTTATTTGAAGACGGTGTTACTATATTTTGAACATTATGAGGTATATACAACACAAATACTAGAAATAGTAAATGACTTTAACATGGTTGAATAATACAAGATCAAAATATAATAATTAATTGCCTTTATATATATGGGCAGCATACAATGGAAAATAGAATTCAAAAAGCTGTTTCATTAAAATTATATCAAAAAGCATAAAATAATTAAATGCAAATTTAATGAAATACATACACATATAAACTGAAAACTAAACACATTGCTTAAATAAGAGTCTTATGTAAATGGAAATACATTGTACATAGATTTATTCACTCAATATAGTTAAGTTGTAAATTCTCTTCAGATTGGTGTATATATATCATGCAAACCCAATAAGAATTTCAAGACATTTTCATAGCAATTGATAAGCTGATTCTAAAATTTATTTGAAAAAACAAAGAATCTAGAAAACTAACAATATCATTAACAAAGAAAAATGAAGATGAAAGGACTGACAATACCTAATTTGAAAACATTGTATAAAGCTGCAGTAATAAACACAGCAAGATCATGGAATAAAATTGACAAATATGTCAGTAAACAGAAGAGAGTCCCCAGATAGACCCACACATATATAGTAAATAGTTATTTAATAAAAATGCTAGGCAATTAAATATGGAAAGAAAAGTATTTTCACAAAATTGTGCTAGATCAGCTGTATATCCCTTAGAAAAAATGAAACTCCACTTTTTTTGTACCACCAACAAAAGCTAATTTAACATTGATTACATACTTTGTGGGTGTACCCATAAAATGGTATGGTCTCTTTGGAAACTATTTGGAAAATATTTATCAGTTGTTCACATAATTAAAGCATAAAAACTGAAACTATGAAACCTCTAAAAGAAAATATTGAGGTAGGCACTCTTGAGTGCACTACCTTGAGGTAGGCAAACATTTCTTAGAGAACCCACAGATAAAGCACTAACCAAAAAAAAGAAATTAGTGAAATTGGCTTCATCAAACCTAAAAACATCTGTTTACTTTGACCATTATTACAAAGACGGAAAGGTATGCCACCATCTGAGGTAGAGTTTTTACAATAAACACTCTGAAAAATTACTTATATCCAGAATATATAATGTCTACCTACAAATCAAAAAGAGAAACATAATATGAAAATAAGCAAAAGATTTTTAGAGACATTTAATGAGAGATATAAAAATGGCCAGTAAGAACATGATATGTTCCTAGTGAAGTACAAAAATAAAGCCACAACCAGATACCATTATACACATATTAGAGTGGCTAAAATTTTAAAAGCTGACAATGTCAATACTGGCACCATGTGGTGTGAATAAAACTATTATACATTGTTGGTGTGAATATAAAGTCATACAGCCATTTTGAAAACTGATTTGGCCATTTCTTGTATCATTAAATATTCATCTCTTCTTATAATCAAGCAATTTCTCTTCTAAGGATTTACCCAAGTATATTGAGAACATATTCTCAAAAAGACCTGTACAAGAATGTTCAGAGCAGCTTTTACTCACAATAATTTAAAAACTGGAAATATAATTCAAATGTCCATTGATAATTGAATGTATAAACAAATGGTGAAGTAGTCATATAAATGGATACTACCTAGCAATAAAAAAAGTTTAAGTACTGATATATGTAATGACATGGATGTATTTCAAAAATATTAAACAAAAGAAGTAAGACAATAAAAACATACTATTAATCTATTTATTTAAAGTTCAACCACGGGCAAAACTAATTTATAATTATAGAAGTCAGAAAGTGGTGGTCTCTTTGGTAGAACTGACTGGGGAGAAGCAAGAAATTTGCTGGGTTGTAAAAATGTCCTATTTTAAGTGTCATGATATAGGTCTATGCAACTGTCAAAACTTATAGAGGTAGATAAGTATGTATGTTTCATTGTGAAGTATTCTTAAATTTAAAAAAAGTGAGATATATTTTAACACCAAATATAATAAAAGAAAACAATCATCAGGACTCAGCTAAAGCCAATTATCTTTCCATTTGTTTTGAGTTCAAACTTTTGGACAGCTTGAAATAACTGGTATGAATTTCAGGTTGGTATACTGGAATTCTGTTTCCTCTTCTGCTTTTTGGCTGTGTGAACTTGGGCTAACATCTTTACCTTTTTTGACCTTAAACTTTGAAACGAAGAAATTAGATTAAATGCTCTATACATTTCCTTCAAATGTGGACAAATGCATTTTAGGTATATGCTGGATGTTTAGTCTCATTCAGTCAAATGACTCTTAACCAAGTATCTTACTACTGGCACATCACTCATCATCAGGCATTTGTTATTTTAGTCTAGCACTGTATCTGTACCAAACCAACAAACATCACAAATTATTGACCTTCATGATAGAATCTTAGCATTGTTTTTGGCTAAGAAGATACATAGATGATCTAGAAAATTATTGACATGGGAGCTCTTATTTACATTTTATTTTCATGACAGGACAGTTAAGAAACAGAAATAACAAGGTGTTCCTAGGTGCAGAGTTGAGCACTTCCTATACTATGCACTGAAATTCTTTCCTGAGGGGGGATTTAGTCATAGGAAAAAAGAATGTGACTCTGTAGCTTGTTTTGATTTTTAAACAGAATTTGGAGGTAGCTGTTTAGCATTCTGATTTTAGTTCTATGTCTTTGAATGAGTCACTTAAAAATAAGCCACTAGGCCTTATTTTTATTATCTTCAAAATAAAGATATTTGCCTGGAGGATATCCAAAATTTATTACAGGTATAACAAGTCCTCTCTAAGAGTCTCTGCACTTCCAATCCATCCTTAACACTCTGAATAGTTTTTTTCTAAAATGTCAAACTGATTTTACTACTCCTTAGGTTAAATCTTTTACTGACTTCCCATTATACCAATGTACCATGCAGAGTTTTGCACCTGCACTTAGTAACTGTCTTATCTTCAATTATATATCCACCTGCAGTCTTTTTGAATGATTAAGCATTAGATGTAGTTCCTCAAATGTACTAGAAAGTCAAAGGCTTCCTTTAGTTTGCTCATCAGTTCCTTCTGCCTGAGAAACTCATCTACAACTTAATGAATTTGTTAATTTCTATCTCGAAGCCTCAGTTCAAAGTTTTTCCTTTGAAGAATCATTTGACCATTTGCTTCCCTTTCTCCCTAGCCACCCTCTTATCCAGCATCAAGCAGAGTTAGTAGTCCCTTCATCATGATCTGTTTTCCACAGTATTCCAAAAACTTTACACATAGTCATTGAGAGACAAGACATCCTTTCCCTTACATTAAAAAAAAAGAGAAGCTGCATTATTACTTGATAAGTAAAATTATTAAAGTTACTTGATAACTGTGCCTAGGACACACTGAAAAAACAGATTCAGTCTTCTCTAAGGTTGTAAGAAGTGTACTACTTAGGGATTATCTGACTTTGAGAAGTAACAGAGTGTAGCGACTGGCTGACTTTCTCATACATGAATTCTAAAAAGAGGCTATCACTAATGGGGTGGGATGAACACTGGTTCTGTGATTATTTAAAATTTTGGTCAGGCCTTGTTCCCTTGGTAATGAGGAGCTGCAATTCCCCTGTAGGGGGAGAGGCATTCTGATTTCGGGTGTTCTCAGCCTTTTTGCACTGGTTTCTTCCCATTTTTGTGGATTTATCCACCTGTCGTCTTAGTAATTGCCAACTTTCAAATTGGGTCTGAGTGGACGTCTGGCTTGTTGGTGATGAAGTTTTTTCTGTTTCTTAGTTTTCCTTCAGTGGACGCCCCTTCCCCACAGAGCTCGGTCTTCCTGGGTTCAGCTGTGCTTGCTGCGAAACTCTCAGTCCTCAGTGCTTCCAATTGCTGGGTTTTTTTGTGGGGATGGGACCAGCTGAGCCCGACTAAAAGGGCACCCAGTCCCGTATACTCCGCACTGAGAAGTGCCACGCCGGGGCGCCAGCAAAACAGCCGCACAGCAAAAAGAGTCGTGCTGGTGACCCATGGGGCTCTTCCACCGGGAATCTCCCGGTCTGTGGGCAACAAAAATTCGTCTGAAAGTGCGGCGTCCACTCGCTCTCTGCGCTTTCACTGGGACCTACAATCCTGAGCTGCTACTAATCAGCCGTCTTGGAAATTTTGGACTAGCACCAATGAAAAGGTATTTTTAATTCCTAGGTTAGTCATAACACTTTTGTGTATACATTTGTATGCATTTTGTGTACTAATCATTTTTTGTCTGTCTTCTCATTAGACATAAACCCCTTCAAGGTAAGAATACTGCCAAGTTCATCTTTGTATCTCAGAGATGCTTAGAAATAAATATTTTAAATATTTACACCAAAAATGTAAAATTTAAAAAGTACACACTGTATCTACATATGCCAAAGGAAACACGCAAATCTAGCCCTCATATAATGATCCTAACTCTGTTTATGAAAATATTTATTATGGTAGATAAAAACAAATGATATGAAGAGCATCCCTAAAAATTTCGTACTAGTTATAAAATTCTGATATTGGTAACTTAGCAAAATTTTGTTCTAATGCGGCCCTCACCCATTTGAAAATGTATTTCTAAGTTACACTATTCTATGTTTGTTATTTATCTATTATCTGTTTGTCTCTGTTTATCATTCCTGTTGAGAATAGAGGTGATAGAGAAATAAAAAAGGGACCCATAATTAGGGGCCAGCAGTCTAAGGATAAAGGAAGTGTTAGATTTCTTTCTTTTGTGTTAAAGAGTTTAAAATCAAGGAAGAGAAGTAAACCACAAGGAAAGGTGTGCAAGTTGCTTTATCATCAGATGATTTACACGTGTGAAGATGTGAGAAAATGAAGGAGTCTTATTTCTATTGGTGCCTGGGATGGCTATTTGACACACCTTATTTGCACAATGTCATATTTGCTGAAAACACCCTAATAGGTGTTTTTAGGAATACTTGTGAAAGTGATTTTTCTGTTGTCTCCTCTCTGTAGAGCTCTAACAGTTGAGATTTACCTGGAAAAAAAAATTGCTAAGAAACATAGCAACACATCAACAGAGAATCACTTAGATGAAAATAAGTACTATGGCATTTTTTGCAATGAGAAAGATTGTTTTTTTCATATAGAATAATGAGTTTGAAGGGGTAGAGAAAGGGACAGCTTATGTTGGCATTCAGCTTTACACCATACATTTTGTTCTGTTAACAATAACTTTTCTAAAAGGAATGATGCTTATTCTCTGTCACTTTTTCTACCTATCTAAATTGTAAATTTAGACTTAATAATTTTATACTTATATGAAAATGCTTGTTAGGGAATTTGCCATATTACTATGGCAAAATAGTTTTCTCAATCATATTCCAAGACATGTTGTCATGAACTACACTATAAGGAAGTAGCCCCTCAAGTATCTTTGCCTTTATTTGAAAGAACCTATGAAATTTTGAATAGATGAACTTGTCCCACTTTCCCTCAGGAGTTGTGAACCCACAAAATGAGTCATTAGAATGTATTCATAGAGACCTTGATTTGGGGCAACATTTTTATACTAATGCAGTAAGGTTCGGCAGACTCAATCAATCTTTTCTTTAAAATTCAATGTAGTATTGAACTTAAGTCTAGCTTTGTTATGGGGAACATTTGTGTGGCTGGTGTTCAGTTCCAGAGTGGGTCCAAATTTCTATATGACTTTGGGGATTGTAAGGAAGTAATGGTGGACCACCAAGTATCCTATTTGCAATGAAACCTTCATTAGAGTTGCTTATCTGAAGCTTTAAGGAAGGTTATGAGTCAAAATTTTCATAATAAGGCTTCAGGACATCCCCAGGAAGATAACACCTGAAACATATGTTTGAATTCCAATCCTGAAAGACACAATCCAAAATGCCATAATCCCGAATGTTCCTGAAAGCCAAAATCTGCGGAACAGAGTTGTGTGTTTTGAGGTGTATTCAGAATAGTTACATCATATTAGTTGCACCATGTTAGGCCAAAATATTACATAATCATTGTTGTTATTTGCATTTCTTGGAGAATTCAGAGTTATAGATTGGCCAAGTGATATTGCAGCATTGAAAATTTTAAGTTAAAAATGTGTCATTTGCCTGCAGTGGCATTCATTCCAGCTGATGACATTGTGGGAGCTCTTAAATAATTAAAGCTGCATTTGCCTGAGGAAGCCAAGGAAGTTACTGACTAGTTTGAAAGTTTTCACCAAGTTTGTGGTCTACATAAGGGTGTATGTGGAATGGATTTCTGAGTACTTAAAACAACATGGAAGTGTGGCACAGAAGATGGGAAAATTTAATAGGGAATGCTCATGTTGGTGGGTATCCAATTATAGAACAATTTCAAAAAGAGCAGCACCACGTAGAAAATGATCGTATTCTTCAAGGAGAGTCATGCTCTGAAAGAAAAAAAAAAAGCACCTAGCTATTCATTGTGATACAGGACTTCAGACTATAGCTAATGATTATGAAAGTTGGCCAGCTCTTATAAACTACCTCTGTGCCAATTGCCCATGATCTATCCCAGGCAATTGCCCATAATCTATCCCAGTTTTTTTTTTTTACAATTAATTATGCTATGTATTTCATCTTCACCTCGTTTCCAATACTGTAAGTATAAATTATCTAGAGACTTTTAGAGAATCCTAATTTGTTTTATGCATTTTTTGCAAATTTGACTCCATGAAAGTGCATTATCACAATGTTGCCTTTGTGTATAAGAATTTTGTATGTACATAACAACATTGAACTTCTCAACATGTCCAAAGATGTCCTTTTTTTACATTTATATTTGTGAAAAATAAAATTTCTTGAGATCTTGGCTCTTCAAGTGACAGCATGTGCAGTGGTAACCCAATGTAACTTTTGATTTTTGTTGTTCATCATGGTATTTCAGATGACCACAATTGTACAGCTAGGTGCACACAATTACTAAACATGGCAACATGTGTTTACAGTTTCTTTTTGGACCTATTCTTTTATAAATATGGTTCATTTGCTTTTAACTGTTACATGACCGTTGTTAGTATATCTGAGTGTTTGTTTGCAAAAATATCTAAGCTATTTTTTTCTATTTTATTGCACAAAGTGGCCGATGAAGTATTCTGCCATTTTTTATATGTTTCTCAGATAAGGGTCTTTTGAAACTTGCAAATAAATGTCATAAATATTTTTTAAATTATTTTTCCAGGATTATATTTTCAGGATTTTGATCTTTCAGAATTGTGATTTTGGAATTTTAGATTTTATAGATTTTGATGTTTCAGAATCTCAACATTCAGGATTACAGTGTTTGGGATTGTTTTGGTATTATGATTGGCTCCCCAGAAGCACTACTCTTGAGAAAGGCACATTATCAAAGTAGTATTTCCCTCAACAAAGTTGACTTCATGGACATAAAATCTGTGTAGTTATATAGGTTCCACACTTAGAATCGGGTCCCCATTCCTAATGCAGTGTCCTCTTGTTTACAACTTGAATTTCTTAATATATTTTTATATATGATTATATTTTTAACAAGAGTCTGACTTTTTTTTTCCATGAAGCACAAGATATTTTAATGAGAAAACAAAAACAAAAACAAACCTTAGTCTCATGTTTCTATCTAAAGATACTATTGCTTTGGGTTTCACAAACCATGTAGCTGGTCCTACCAAGAGAAATGCACTGGTGTCTGCCTTGTTCAAGGATAACAAAGGTATGTGGGACAGAAGCATTTCAGTATCACGCTAACTAGAGTTACTAATCTGAGATCATAAAAAATTGATTTAATTTATTCAACAAGGGAAACTGTACAAAATCTTTCCAGAGAAAGGCCGTTTTGGGCTAGTGCTGAGAGACCACAAGCTTGAAAACAGCCCTGCAGATGAGGTCTGCAGTGTCTCTGGCCAGGTATACTCACATTGATTTAATTTGAGCCACCCGGGACTCAAATGAATGAGAATAATGGGAAAGAGATGACTGATATGATCTTTTTACCAGATGTGCACATTGTAATACAGCATACTGCAAAGGTAGAAGGAAGGGGACTTACTGAAAGCAAAAGTTAGACATTGTGACTACAGCTGGAATCCAGAAGAATGAGGAATAAAATTCAGATGGAGACTTGCTTTTGCTGGGTATGATCTTAGAAACAAGTATCTGAGTTAACATTTCTGTTATTTAAAAAATTATGTAAAAATAAAGCCGCTTAGAGCTTGAGGAAGTTGAGGACAGGCCCTTAGGGAGAAGTATCAGGAGCTCAGCCTTGCATTTTTATTAAATTTTGTGAAAACTGAGAGCAAATTATCTATTCTGTGCTTTTTATCTTAATGAAAATCCAAGTATTGTGAGTATATACATGTGTATAAAAAAGGCTATGAGAAAGTTTGCAAAATTGGAAATTTGTAGAGAGCCCAGTAGATGTGTAGATGTAGGATAGGTCCTTCATACAAAGATCAATATATTTTTTAAATATGTCTATAAAGCAGACTTGGACCCTGTTATAGAAACAGATGGTCTTGTAGACAGTTTGGATTGGAGTGAAAAGAAGTGTTGCTTGCTATGAGATGGCCCAGCATTTAAATGAGAGCTGCTCCTCAGTCTAAATGAACAGTTAAAATCTGACCATAAAAAGGTTGACAGGGCCTTTATAGGTACAGGTCTGACTATATACCTTGGGTATAAAGAACCCAAGGACAGGACCAGTTCCTGTGATGGTGCTGTTGGCAGTGAAGATGCACAGGCCATGATGGTAAGCAGAGATGTGTTCCTGAGTAGCAGCATCAAAGAACAAGTCAAAAAGAGAATATTTTAACAAGTCATATAAGTTATTTTGCTTGTGTGATAAGGCAGGGCTACAATTGTTAAAAGTCTGATTAATGGTCAGAAAGCTTCTCTGAATTGATCAGTGTCAGGCTGGTGTTGTTACTGAAACATTTTTCTTTGGGTAGGTATCATGATATCTGAGGAAGAATTTCTACCAGAGAAATTCTGCTCTGCCATCATAATTCAAAGGTGAAATAGGTGACAGCAATTAGTATATATTCTCCATCTAACTGCTTCAGAAATAAAATATCATGTAGTACAATTGCTCATTTGTAAGACAGACCCCTAGATTTCAGGATGATTCCACTGCCATTGGCTTTATATGTGTCTGTTGACTTAAGACATTCAGAAGTCTGAGAAACTCCACAGCATACAAGGCAGCATGGTATAGCACACATGATATGGGGTTTTAATAAAATAATCTTGGGTTTGAATATTAGTTCCATCAATCAATAGCCATGTTGTATTGGAAATAATTTGTTTTTTCTCATCTGTCAATAAACATTACATTATTCAGAATAATGTATATTTTGTTGCTGTAACAACTGCACCAAAATATTAGTGGCTTTATACAAAAATGTTTTTTTCTTGCTTATAACACATCTTCCACCTGAGTTGATGGGAGTCTGCATGCTATAGTCACTTGAGGATGCAGGTTTATAAAGATTTATAATGATAGGTGCTTCCATGGAACCATGAAAAACGGGAAACGTTATGCATATTGTGCATTAGATCTTGCAACTCCCATCCAGAAATGACATATGTCACTGTCTGTCACACTTTGTTAGCCAAACAGATTGCCTTGTCATGCCAACCTCCAAGGGAGTGGAAAGGTGCAATCATAACCTGTGCCCCAAAGGAGAGGACTTGAAAATGTTTGATCATTATCAATGACTACCACAAATAACACTAGTACAACTGTTGTTTAATCATTTATGTAAAGCACCTTAACAGTAGTATAAGCTCAATGAATGGTAATTATAAGAGGTAGGTTTGTGTAAATGGAATATTTATAACCAAGACTTCCAAGTAAGTATGAAAGATTAAATAATCATTCTTAACTACAAACTGTCTCCAAATCTCATTTGAGTTACAATAATTGACTTTTAGTTTTAAACCCACAGTGGTAAGGGAAATGAGAGAATAAATGAGACAAGAAAAATGTCAAAGACTACAAAGGTGGAAATAGAGAGATGGACAATGACTTACTCACCTGAGCACATAAAACTGGAATCTGCCCACAGAACACAGTCCAAAGAAAAACTAGTAGATTGGAGCATTCGAGCCTCAGTGGCTCAAATTAGAGAACTAGTTCCAAGTAAAATGTAAAGCTGAAAAGAAGCCATGGGCTGGGCGTGGTGGCTCATGCCTGTAATCCCAGCACATTGAGAGGCCAAGGCGGTGGATCTCCTGAGGTCAGGAGTTTGCGACCAACCTGCCCCACATGGCAATACCCCGTCTCTACTAAAAATAAAAAAATTAGCCTGGTGTGGTGGCAAGCACCTGTAGTCCCCACTACTTGGAAAGCTAAAGCAGGAGAATCGCTTGAACCCGGGAGGTTGAGGTTGCAGTGAGCTGAGATTGTACCATTGTACTCCAGCCTGGGTGACAGAGGGAGACTCCATCTCAGAAAAAAAAAAAAAAAAAGCCATGAAATGCACAAGATAATCCAAAATGCAGTTGATTGCAGATAAATTGCTACAAACATATCTTAAATATTTCTGTTTTCAAAAAATAAAAATTATCCTTGAAGCATATGTAAAAGAGAGCAATGAATGAAAGCTAGGAAGTAAGTGTAGATGCCAGGTCTGTCCTAGAATTTTACAAACTGAAAATTTTGGAAATTCTTATCACAAGGTAATTAGAAGACTAAGCCTTAGGAAAATGCTGAATGGAAAACTGGAATCTGAGATCCACACATTTTACTGGAATGTTAAAAGCCAAGAGCTTCTATGTCATATGGGTTAGAAAAAAAAAATTGTCTGCCAGCAAACCAAGTACACAGGAAATCTATCAATTTCTGTCACATTTCCAAATGACAAAGGACTAACAAAAATATTCTCCTGAGGCAGAATAACTTGCAGCTCCACTTAGATGGACAGAGCAGCATGTGGAGACTCACATCGTGAACTTTTGCTCCAAGAGCTAACTCAGTAAAGTAGCAGGAAAGCTGAGAGAATCCACACAGACTCTTTGTCCCAGGTTGCATGGGACAGCTGAGAAACTGTTGGCTTGGTTTCTCAGCTGGGTGGCTTGTAGCCTGGGGCAAGTTCTCTGGCCTGCTCACCAGCTGCCTGGATATAAAGCCACTGCTGTTGTTGGGGCACAATGGGAGTGAGATCGGCCTTTCAGGTTGTGGGCTGCATGGGAGCTAGGTGAGGCCCGTGTCTGCCTGCTTTCCCCCAATTCCCTGGTGACCTATGTGACAGCAGAGGCAGCCGTGATTTACTCCAGAAAATAATTCCTTTGGCTTGGGCACTACACCCCCTCCCTCACAGCAGCAATCTCTGCCCAAGGAGAGGCTGAACTCAGGCAAGCCTATATCTGCCCCCACCTAGTGGTCTTTACCCTCCCTGGTAGCCAAAGACAAAGGTTATCATCTCTTGGGAGCTCTACTGCCCTGCCTTCTCCTCCCTCTACTACTGCAGCTGATATGTTTTGAAAGTGTCACCTTCTGGCTGGACATAACTTAAGGTAATAAAAACCATCTATGACAAACCCACAGCCAACACTATACTAAATGGGGAAAAGTTGGAAGCATTCTTCCTGAGAACTGGAAGAAGACAAGGATGTCCACTTTTACCACTTCTATTCAGCATAGGACTGGAAATCCTAGCCAGCACAGTGAAACAGATAAAAAAATAAAGGGCATCTAAATTAGTGAAGAAGGAGTCAAACTGTTCCTATTTACTGATGACATTGTTGTATACCTAGAAAACCCTAAAAACTCATCCAAAAAGCTTCCAGAACTGGTAAATGAATTCAGCCAAGATTCAGGATATCAAATTAATGTACACAAATTGGCAGCCCTGATATACACCAACAGTGACCAAGCTGAGAATCAAATCAAGAACTCAATCCCTTTCGCTATAGCTGAAACAAACAAACAAAACTTAGGAATACACCTAGCCAAGGAGGTAAAAGATTTATACAAGGAAAACTACAAAACACTGCTGACAGAAATCATAGACAACAGAAACAAATGGAAATACATCCCATGCTCCTGGATGGGTAGAATCAAGATTCTGAAAATGACCATACTGCCAAATGCAATCTACAAATTCAATACAATTCTCATCAAAATACCATCATTATTCTTCACAGAACTAGAAAAAGAAATCCTAAAACTCATATGAATCCAAAAAAAGAGCCTGCATAGCCAAAGCAAGACTAAGCAAAAAGAAAAACTCTGGAGGCATCACATTATCCAATGTCAAACTATTCTGTAAGGCCATAGTCACCAAAACAGCATGGTACTGGTATAAAAATAGGCATATAGACCAATGGAGCAGAATAGAGAACCCAGAAATGAAGCCAAATACTTACTGCCAACTGATCTTCCATAAAGCAAACAAAACTTAAAGTGAGAAAAGGACATTCTGCTCACTAAATACTGCTGGGATAATTGGCAAGCCGCATGTAGAAGAATGAAACTGGATCCTCATTTCTCACCTTATACAAAAGTCAATTCAAGATGGAATTGATTTTTTTGACTTAAATCTAAGACCTGAAACCATAAAAATTATAGGAAATAATATTGAAAATACCATACTAGACATTGGCTTAGGCAAAGACTTCATGACCAAGAACCCAAAAGTAAATGCAACAAAAACAAAGATAAATAGATGGGACTTAAGTAAACTAAAATACTTCTGCACAGCAAAAGAAATAATCAACAGAGTAAACAGACAACCCACAGAGTCAGAGAAAATCTTCACAATCTATGCATTTGACAAAGGACTAATATCCAAAATCCATGAAGAATTCAAACAAATCAGCAAGAAAAAACAAACAATCTCATCAAAAAGTGGGCTAAGGATATGAATAGACAATTCTCAAAAGAAGATATACAAATGGCCAACAAACATGAGAAAACGCTCAACAACACTAATAATCATGGAAATGCACATCAAAACCACAATGAGATACCACCTCACTCCTGCAAGAATGGCCATAGTCAAAAAATAATAGATGTTATTTATTATTATATCAAAAAATAATTGACGCATGGAAAAGGGAACACTTTTACACTGTTAATGGGAATGTAAACTAGTAAAAACACTGGAAAACAGCATGGAGATGCCTTAAAGAATTAAAAGTAGATGTACCGTTTCATTCAGCAATACCACTCCTGGGTATCTACCCAGAGGAAAAGAAGTAATTATACAGCAAAGATACTTGCATACACATATTTTTAATGCACACACATATTTATAACAGCACAATTTTCAATTGCAAAAGTATGGAACTAGCCCAAATGCCCATCAATTAATGAGTGGATAAGGAAAATGTGATATATATATATATATATATATATGTATATATATATATGTATATGTATATATATGTATATACATATATATATACACACACACACACACACACACACACACACACACACCATGGAATACTACTCAGCCACAAAAAAGGAAAAAAAATAATGGCATTTGAGGCAACCTTTATGGAATTGGAGACCATTAATGATGCAGTGGACTTTGGGGACTTGGGGAAAGGCTGGGAGGGCATAAGAGAAAAAAAGACTACACATTGGGTACATGACATTAGGAGAGGACATTAGGTGATGAGGTGAACTAAAACTTCAGAAATCACCACTAAAGAACTTACTCATTAACCAAACATCATCTTTCTCCCCATACCTATTGGAATAAATAAATAAATAGAAACATTTTTTCTTTAGCATTTTTTCCATCCAAAATATGTGAGACAAGTCTCAATCAATTTAGAAAGTTTATTTTGCCAAGGTTAAGGATGTGCCTGTGACACAGCCTCAGGAGTACCCGACGACATATGCCCATGATGTTTAGGGCACAGCTTGGTTTTATACATTTTAGGGAGATGTGAGACATCAATCAATATGTGTATATGTACACTGGTTCTGTCTGAAAAGGTAGGATAACTCAAAACAAGATAGGGGGCTTTCAGGTCATAGGTGGTTAAGAGACAAATGGTTCTATTCATTTGAGTCTCTTTTTAGCATTTTACTAAGACAACAGGGCATAGGAAGCAATCAGATATGCATTTCTGTCACATGAGCAGAGGGATGACTTTGAGTTCTGTTCTTTGTCCACAAAGAATTTGCTTGTGGGCAAATTGTGAGTAAGATATGTAGCTTTTTAAATCTTTGTAGCTATCCTATTTAGGAATCAAGTGGGAGGCTCGTTTGTCTGATGCAGTTCCAAGCTTGACATTTCCCCTTGACTTAGTGATTTGGAAGTCCTGAGATTTTTTTTCCTTTCACAATTTATAATGATGATTCCTTCCCAAGCTGATCTCGACTCTTTATTTATACTAACTAAAGAGTTTGGGAAATTCAAAGCAGAGACTTTAAATTGACACGGTTCTTGATTGGTGGCTTCCTTAGTGCCCAGTGGAAGCAAATGCAAATATTTTCTACAACAAAGCTCCTGACTGTTTAGATTATTCTCATGGGTTAATTTCTGCTAAAGCATAAGTTCACTATAAAAAATTAATATGCACTCACAGAAAAAAGTCACCATGAACAACAGTGAAAGTTAAAAGTCCCCGGAAAACAAAAACCTTACAAAATTTAAAACTGTGACCAGCAAATAACCACCCATGGGGCATATTTAACCTGCTGCCCGGTTTTGTAAACAAATTTTTACTGGAACAAAACAAATTTGTAATAGAGTTATCCAAGAAATATTCTGAAGGCACAATAATAGGAATGCTTAATTTTTTAGAAGAATCAAAAATTTGATTCAGTGTGTGTGTTTGTGTGTGTGTATACAACAAAGCATAGTAAGTTATGGCATATTAAAATTGCTGCATAGTATACTTATTTGTGAAGTATCTTATAGTTGAATTTTATAAAATTACTTGATAAATAAGGGTGAAAGTGGACAGTGTAGTGTAATGAGGGATAGTCAAGGGAGTTTCTCTGCTAAGTCATAATAGAGAAGGAGCATAGCACTGGTCTGCAGTTAAGTGAGAATGCAAATGGCCAATTAACTTTGGATTATATTTGTATTATATATAAAATATCTCTATATGTTACATTATACAAATATTACATACATTATATGTATTTATATAATACATTCAAATATATTATTATATTATTCCAAGTATTACATATGTATGCATTATATATGTATTATGCATATATAGTATATTATATGTATGTTTATTAGTAAGCCATTTTTCACAATTTATAATAGGTACTAATAACTATAATATATAATTATATATATATGAATCTTATTTTTTATAAATCAGAAAGGAAATTCATGAGTTTATTTATATAGCTCTATATCTTTATAAGAAAGAATTTCTATAAGAAGGTGCTTAGTGGCCTTGTGTTAGTCCATTTCGCATTGCTATAAAGGAATACCCAAGACTGGGTAATTTATTAAGAAAAGAAAAGGCATTTAATTGACTTATGGTTCTGCAGGCTGTGCAAGCAGGTACCAGCTTCTGCTTGGCTTCTGGTGAGAGACCTCAGAGAGCGCTTACTCGTGGCGGAAGCCTGAGGGCAAGTAGGCAGACTGGTGATAGAGGAAGCAAGAAAAGAGAGGGGGAGATCCCAGCCTCTTTAAAAAAATGGATCTCCTGTGTTGAGAAATCCACCCCCATGACCAAACACCTCCCACTAGGCTCCACCTTCAACATTGGGGGTCACATTTCAACATGACATTAGGAGAGGACAAATATCCAAATTATATCAGGCTTTATGATAAATACTGTTCTTATTTATTGTAACTTTTAAAATAATTGTTTTAAGGTTGATGTTTACTTTTTTAAATTTTCTGCTATATTCACATTCAAAAATTACATAAAAACATTAACTCTTCTGCGTAGAATATAATGAGGTGTCCAGATTAGTGTCAGCTTTGTATCCAAGAACCAGGTTCTTGACTTACTCTTGTAGAAAATGACATCTGATTGAATCATAGAATGATTTCGAGCAGGGATTCCTTATGATTTGATCTATTTTTTAGAAAAGAAAGCTTTAAGGGCTGGCGTGGTGGCTCAGGCCTGTAATCCCAGTGCTTTGGGAGACCAAGGCAGGCAGATCACCTGAGGTCAGAGACTGACACCAGCCTGGCCAACATGGTGAAACCCCGTCTCTGCTAATAATACAAAAATTAGCCGAGCATACATGGTGGCACTGGCCTGTAGTCTCAGCTATTTGGGAGGTTGAGGCATGACAATCGCTTGAACCCAGTAGGCAGAGGTTGCTGTGAGACAAGATCACACCACTGCACTCCAGCCTGGGCAACAGAGCGAGACTCTGTCCCCTCCCCCCCAAAAAAAGAAAACTGTACATTCGAAAAGCATGTCTGACTCCAGTGATGATTGTTCTCTTCATGTCCCACTGCATTTGCCTCAAAGAAGCTTAGGTTTGGCTGTAACCTATCATCTATCTATCTATCATCTATCTATCATCAATCATCTATCTTCTATCTATCATCAGACATCTATCTATCTATCATCTGTGTCTCTGTCTCTCTCCTCTCCATCTGTATATATCTATAATCAAGTGAGGTCAGACATTTCAGAAGTGTCTTCTCAAATACATGTGTCCTTAACAGAGCCCTAGAGTCACTTTTTTGCAGTCCATCAAGTCTCTTTCAGCACTTCCCATTTTTAAACACTGCAAGCACTTCAGGCAAGGCCAGTGTAGCAAAAGTAAAATAAAATACCCTAAAGGATCATGCCTGGTTTGATTTGTGTTTGTATTTTCCTTTCTTGAGTTGACATGTCCTGTCCCAGTATTTGCTTTTGTTCTCACTTCCAATTTTAACGATGGTCATATACTCGACTCATAGCTTTAAGGATTTTTCTACAGCCCCTTAAATCTTGTTTTTGGTCATTATCTTACATGACTCAATGTATTATGTGTTCTCATTTCTGTTCTCTGCTCCTAGACTTACTGCTTTCCTAACGTTTATGTTCTGCTTGAGCATATTTTCTCATCTGGGGATATATAGCTTGAGTTTCTGGGATTGCTGATTTTTGACATTTTATGTTTCCTGTTCTTTTAAAGTTATTTACTTTACAAAGAGCAAAAGATGTTTTAAAAATGACTCTTGAAAACATAATCATTTCACTAGTCAAGACTTAGCATCATAAACCTTCTCTATCCCCTAATATTAAGCTACTCTTCTCTCTTGCGTATTGCTCCTTTGCACAGTTCAGTGCTGTGATCCGTTGTAGCACTTATCTGATCACTACTCTCCTGTGACAGCAACTCCTACAGAGCCTTTGGCTTTGGAGTGAAATTTTACTGTGATTGTGTACCTTTACAGTGTACTAAGAGAGAAAGAGGAAGACATTTCAACTTTACTTGTCACTGGAGAATCTTCACATCATTGCTCGTGTTTTATCTTTACTCTGAATTAAGTATGTTAAAACTATGTTATATAAAGCAAGGAAAGGGAAAATTAGTTGTTTTTCTAAGAGAGAAGACAAAGATACAGAAAAAAATAATGGGAAGAAAAAAGAGAATCATTTGTTAAATACAATTCATCTTCATTAAATAATTGATTCAGCTTACTTTTATTTTTTAACTGTCTAAATGTTATACAGACCACTCTCAGATTTTAAAAGTAAGCAGGATGGTGTACAGGAAAGGTTCTAGTTGTGGTTCAAGAGACAATCAGCTGTGAACTTGAAGAAGTGAATTTGACTTCTTGAGCCTTAGTTTTCTCATTTCTAAAATTATTTCCAAATGATATTACTGGGAATCTTGGATGTTTCATGGAGGTGTTTGGGGACCCATCCACAATGATATTCACCAGAGTCGCTATATGTTTAACTATTTAGGTCTGTTATACATCTGCTTAAGAATTATTCTGGCGGAAAGACTCTACCACTAAAATTGTTGAAGCTGTTTCGCTAGTCAATCTAAACTTTTTTTTTCCTCCAACATCTTTTGAGTCTATGAAAACTACCACTTCAAGAGTTCTTATAAAACAAGGTTTTGGTATCAAGTCACTGATTTTCAAGTCTGTCTACATATCAGAATCACTTTGGAGGTTGTTTTTAATAAAGATTCCTACCTTTTCTTTCAAATTACCAAATTAGAATCTTTATGGTGAGGGCTGGGCAACTGCATTTTTTTTTAAGACTCTATCCTCAGGTCCTTCCCATTTCAGGCAATATTGAAACCATTGTCTAAGGACCAAAATGTGAACTTAAACTCAAGAAGTAAAATGAGCTCTACCTGTACTTAATATAACCAAGAAATTGTTATTAACATAACAATTTATATAACAAATAAATTATTTTTGATGTAACAAGAAGAATCTTCTTATAACAAGAATCATCATATATCTGATAACAAGAAGAATCTTTATGTATCTGTTATATAAATTGTTACATCAAGAACAATTTATCTGTTATATCAAGTACAAGCATAAATTATATACCAATTTATATAATAAATTATTTTTGATATGACAGAATACAATTTATGTGCTTTATATATGGTAACTATTCATCCTGAAGAATCTGATTTGGTAGGTCTGGCATAGGCTCCAGGAAAGTTTCAGAAATAATGCATTAGAATACTTTTTTTTCCAACTCTTTTCTTGTAATGAGCTGTACTTGTAAAATCATGTTTTTGTTTATTTGCTTGTTTTTTGCCTTTTACATATATTGAGGGTTGTTGAGTAATCCAAAATTTAGCTAAAATTCAAAATAGCTTTACTTATTATTTAATTACAGATGCATAATAGATAACACCTGTTGGATAATTGCTATGTACTAGTGTCATAATTGTTTTTTAATGTATTATTTTATCATCATAACAATCCTGTGAGTTAGACCATTATCATGTCTATTTTACAAATGAGAAAAAAATGCACATTGTATGCTATGCATTAACAGAAGCTTGCAAAACTGGCAAGTGTCAGACCCGAAATTCAAACCTGAACTCTTCCTTATAGTACACTGACTGTAATTTATTATGTCTCACTTCAAAACAATTTGAAGAGTTTTTTGTCTTGTTGATCTGTCTAATATTGACAGTGGAGAGTTAAAATCTCCCACTATTACTGTGTGGGAGTTTAAGTCTCTTTGTAGGTAATTAAGAACTTGCTTTATGTATCTGGGTACTCCTGCATTGGGTACGTATATATATTTAGGATAGTTAGCTCTTCTTGTTGCATTGATCCCTTTACCATTATGTAATGCCCTTCTTTGTCTCTTTTGATCTTTGTTAAAGTCCTTTTTATCAGATACTAGGATTGCAACTCCTGCTTTTTTATTTTTGCTCTCCATTTGCTTGGTAAGTTTTCCTCCATCCCTTTGTTTTGGGCCTATTTGTGTCTTTGGACGTGAGATAGGTTTCCTGAATACAGCACACCAATGGGTCTTGACTCTTTATCCAATTTGCCAGTCTGTGTCTTTATTTGGGAGCATTTAGCCCATTTACATTTAAGGTTAATATTGTTGTGTGTGAATTTGATCCTGCCATTTTGATGCTGGCTAGTTGTTTTACCCATTAGTTGATGCAGTTTCTTCATACTGTCAATGGTGTTTACAATTTGGTATGCATTTGCAGTAGCTGGTATTGGTTGTTCCTTTCCATGTTTAGTGCTTCCTTCAGGAGCTCTTGTAAGGCAGGCCTGGTGGTGATGAAGTCTCTCAGCAGTTGCTTGTCTGTAAAGGGTTTTATATCTCCTTCAGTTATGAAGCTTTGTTTGGCTGGATATGAAATTCTGGGTTGAAAATTCTTTTCTTTAAGGATTTGAGTATTGGGCCCCCACTCTCTTCAGGCTTGTAAGGTTTCTGCTGAAAGATCCACTGTGAATCTGATGGGCTTCCCTTTGTGAGTAACCTGACCTTTCTTTCTGGATGCCCTTAGCATTTTTGCCTTCATTTCAACACTGGTGAATCTGACGATTATGTGCCTTGGGGGTTTCTCTTTTCAAGGAATATCTTTGCAGTGTTCTCTGTATTTCCTGAATTTGAATGTTGGCCTGCCTTGCTAGGTTGTGGAAGTTCTCCTGGATATCCTGAAGAGTGTTTTTCAACCTGGTTTCATTCTCATCGTGTTCAGGTACACCGATCAAATGTAGATTTGCTCTTTTCACATAATCCTGTATTTCTTGGAGGTTTTGTTCATTTCTTTTCACTCTTTTTTTCTCTAATCTTGCCTTCTTGCTTTATTTCATTGAGTTGATCTTCAGTCTCTGATATCCTTTCTTCCGCCTGATCAATTCAGCTATTGAAACGTGTATGCTTCATGAAGTTCTCGTGCTGTGTTTTTCAGCTTCTTCAAGTTGTTTATGTTCTTCTCTGCTGGTTATTCTAGTTAGTATTTTGTCTAACCTTTTTGCAAGGTTCTTAGTTTCCTTGCATTGGGTTAGAACATCACCTTTAGCTCGGAGAAGTTTGTTATTACCCACCTTCTGAAACCTGCTTCTGTCAATTTGCCAAACTCATTCTCTATCCAGTTTTGTTCCTTTGCTAGTGAGGAGTTGTGATCCCTTGGAGGAGGAGAGACGTTCTGGTTTTTGGCGATTTCAGCCTTTTGTGCTGATTTCTTCCCATCTTTGTGGATTTATCTAACTTTGGTCTTTGAAATTGGTGACTTTTGGATAGGGTCTCTGAATGGATGTCCTTTCTGTTGATGTTGAAGCTATTTCTTTCTGGTTTTTAGTTTTCCATCTAATAGTCAGGCCCCTGTGCTGCAGGTCTGCCGGAGGTCCACTCCAGACCCTGTTTGCCTGGAAATACTCAGGGGGGCTGCAGAACAGCAAAGATTTCTGCCTGTTCCTTCCTCTGATAGCTTCCATCCAGAAGGGTATCTGCCAGATATCAGCCAGAGCTCTCCTGTATTAGATGTCTATTAGTCAGAATAAAGGGGGGTCAGGGGAGGTACACCCTGTCACAGTGCTCCCATCATCTGGCAAAGTACCCCCTTCACATGGGACTAGAGGAGGTGAAGAAAGATTAGCAACAATTGATTTATAAGGCTAAGAGTTATATAAGACATGTACATAGATCCCTGGACATGTAGAATCTTGGGGGTGGGAGAGGTAAGGAACAGAAGTAAATTTGATATTTACTCACTATTTATTTCCACAGGAGCATGGAAACATGCTATGGTTGAAGAACATTTAAGCAGCAAGAATGAAAATTTTGGTCCAGACTTTACTTAGAGACAGAATTCAGAGAAACTTCTTATATTCACATTATTATAAAGGGAAATTTTAAAATTTTATCTAATTGTATAATTTGCTGGAAACACTGAAACTTGAAATTAGACAACAGTCTGGAAATTTGCAAAACCACGTTATACAAACCTTTCCTCAACAATGTCTAAGTGGAAAATATTCTTTTATAATATAGAAAGAAAATTATGTGTTCATGGGACTGATTATTTAGATTTCTTTTGCTAATCTTACTTTTGGCTTGTTAGGTGAAAATTGCATAATTAAATATTCTTTGAAAGCAGTTCCAAGGCTTGAAACTATGCTTGTCTTGGGCTCCCTGTAACTTCTTGCCTGGATATTACATTAAATGTCATTAAACATTTTAAGAAAAAAATGAATCACGGTTATATCTAGCCTTTGATGCTAATTGGTATTATTTGGTCTATAAAACAGTGAGATCAAGGTAGAAGTTGAGCTTCAATCTGATGCCTAGGAAAGCCCACTCTTCCAATTTGGGTGACTTTATTGATTTCTAGCCCTGGATTTGAGAAGAATGTTTGTAATGTGTATATTCTTTTCCTTTGGATAGAGTCATTTTAAATATATTCTCACTTCAGTAGATTTGATCAGATAGAATGTCATACTCTCAGTTCTCTGAAAGCTTTCCTGACTGGCTTTTTCTGTAAATTAATTGTTCAGAATGTCCTGATGGTGTATATGCCATGGTTTTTACACTCCACTTTGCCCCACCCCTTAAATAATGCTTTTTTCCTTGTCTTATTTCTTGCAATTGTCTCCAAGTTGGTGAGAATGTACAATTTTTATCAAATAAGTGCTAAATGTTCAGCAATCCCTCTAATGTTTGAGCTGAGAATACACATGACACTGCAGTCCCTTTCTTTTCAAGTCAACTCTTGGGTTCCTTTTAGATTCTATCTGGGCAGGTTTTATGATTCACTATTTTGTCTCAAATTAGCCTGAAAATTCCTGCCATTCACATATTTTTAACTTGATTAAAATTTGGCCTAAATATGTCAGTTGTTCTTTTGGCACAAATACTACCAAGGTGGTAATGGAAATAGAAGTACTACCTGAGATTTCTCTTAAGTTTGTTGAATGGTGGGTGGAGTATGTGGTATATATCTGTGTATCCATGTGTGTATGTTTTTTCTTAATTAGCATATGTAAATCTGATTTATTTGCTCTTAAAGTGCCATGGAACTGTTCTGTATGATAACTATTTATTTTGAATTATTTAATTCAATGAATGTAAACTGATGCATAAAATGATTTACTTGGATGAAAGATAATTATGTGACTAAAGATCCTGATTAATTGCGTTATTCAATTCACATCAAACTGAATCTAAAATGTGAAACCATTTTATTCCATATAAATGGGGGGGAAACTAGGATCTTTTTTTTAAGAAATCAGAGTTGAAGACAGGGCCTTTGTTGCTATGATTATGTTTGTGATTTTAATTGCCAAGATATTCATGTTTGAAAAGGATCTGCTGTCAAAGCAAAGAAGCAGTAAATGTTCATAACACTTTTTGACAATGGCAATTACATTGACAATCCATTTTGAGAATAACCATAATGGTTCCATTTAGTGTGTGTTCTGTGAAAGAGCATCAGGGTCAATATCATGCCTATGAAAACTTCGGATATAGCAGATACTTCTATTATGTCATTTCCATTGATGTTATGGAAGGAAAAAATGGAGACCTGAACCCTGAAATAATGGAACAGGAAAAGAGCCTTCTATTATGCTGCTATTATCACATCTGAGAGGCACTCCTGTGGGAAACCATGCAGCAGAAACTTCTATTTGAACTTTTTAATGCTGTTTTTCTTTAGAAAATTGAAAAGGGGGGAAAAAACATTGATTTAAAAAAAATACACACAGATACTCTGGGAAAATGTTGAGTTGTTAAGTCAAATTAGTGACCTAACTCTCTATTATTTCTTTAATGAAGTATTGTTTGGAGACTAGAGGAGGGATAAAATGAACTTTCTGACCCATTTTGATTCTCAAATGATCTGATATAGAGAAGATTTTTTAAAATCTAGAGCAATTAACATCAGCCTTGAAATAAAAACTAAAACAAAATGTAAAACACACACACACACTGAAACCCCTAAACAATCCCAATTAGTTTACTGAACTCCAAAATATTTTAAATAGTTTTAAAATATTTAAAGTAGTTTCTGCTACTTTCGAGAACACTGAAAGTGAAAGCTTTTAGAAGAGAGGTCAAGAGAGACAAGAAACATTCCTAGACTTCTGCTCTTCCCTTTCAAGAGGCAGAAAGCCCCAAGGACAGGCTGACATGTATGTACCTATGTTGATGTGCTGGTGCCAGCCTCCACTGGCTCAGGAAAGCCCATTGTTAATTTTCAGAAAATTTGGAAGTCAGTTTTTCAACAAAACCATAATTTGGAAATAAACTATATAAATATGAAATTAAATTATATTGAAAACAAAAGTAATAAATATTCAAATTCATCTTTTTCTAATTAGTTTATTATACTTTACAACTATCTATGCCCTTGAGGTCATTTATATTTATTGTGTCTATATGTAGAAAATACCATAGAATGATATGCTACTGCACATTCCTTCCCAGCACAGTACTTTTATGTCTTGGTAGCTTGAAATGAAAAATGGAGTATTTGAAAATGGTCAAGGTAGTAGTATTTACCCACAGAAATCAGATATCAGATTGTAGCAAATGCTACAAATAAGTCTTGATTTACTGATTTGCTGATGGTCTAGACTTGAGAAAGTGCTATATAATGTTAATAATTCAGATTAAATGTAAAAATGTGTAGTGTATTTAGCTATTACATTGCTTATAAGTCTGTAGGTTGGCTGAGAGTTAACTGCCATAGGCTGGGCTAAGCTGATCTTGGCTGGGCTTTCATGTATATACAGGCTGGTTGGAAGCTTTGTTTTAGTGAAGGCTGAGCAAAGGCAGCTTATCTTTAGCAGCTTTGTATCTCATGTAAGGCTATTTGGGACACCTTTGGTTAAGGCCCTTTTTTTCATTCCGGTCATTGAAACCAGCCAAGTAACTACAGGCTTACATACATATGCTATATGGTATTGACCTCAGAGTGCCTCCTTTTCCTGAGTGTGCAGACTTGCTGGGAGGACTCTCACGGAACATAGGTATTGTTTGGCCTGTAGGTATTGTTCTGAAACCAATAGGCAAACCCAGGCATGTCTTTTGATGGCCATGGCTTTTTCAAGCCTGTGTTTACAAAACATTTGCCAATGTCTCACTAGTTATGCATTTAACCCAGACTCATTAATAGGGAAATATGCTATACCCATAGGGAGAAGGCATTGTAAGTATTTTTTGGTAAAGAAGTGTACATGAAGGAGGTGAATATTTGAGGCTAATGCCACCTATCTCAGATACTGAGGCTGACTGACTAATAGCATTGGAAGAAAACAGAGAATATGCTCTTCTGGAGGCAAATGAAGAACATATACGAAGGAAAACATGATCCTCTATGTGAAATGTTGCTAATACGTCAAGTAAGATGAGCACTAAGCATTGAACATTGGAAGCCATTGGTGACCTTTACAACAGTTTCAGTGTAGTGATGGGGACGAAATTTTGATTGGTGTAGATTTAGGAGACAATGAAAGGAGAGAAATTGGAGAGAATGGTTATAAATAATACATGGATTTTAGCTGCAAAGGAGCATAGGAAGGATAGTCTAGTACCTGCCTGAAAATGGAATAAAAAAAGATTTTTAAGTTATTTTATTTATTTTAATATGAGATAAAAAATAGCAAGTTTTATATGTGGTGGGAATCACTCAGAAGATCAATACTCTGCAGCAGGGGTCTGCAAACCTCTGGCTGTAGACCAGTACTGATCTGTGACTTTTTAGGAACCAGGCTGCACAACAGGAGGTGAGCAGCAGGAAAGGAGCACCTGCTGGTCTGTGTGACAATTTTATCTTCCATGAAACTGTTCCCCGGTGTCACGAAGGTTGGGGACCGCTGCTCTACATAGAGCACAGTATTGCTGGCATGATGTTTTTGCATAGGCAGGAAGAAAATCTGGTACACAGTTGGAGATTTGTGTTTAGGTGGGTCCTGGGGAGTTTATAGTAACAGAAGTGAAGGTAGAATATGCTGGTATTGAAGAAATTTGGTTATGTGAGTCTGAAGAAGCTCCATAGACTTCTAAACTCTGGAATGTGTGATGTAAAAGAGAAAGGACCATCAGCATAATTATCTACAGCTGATAACATTACTACATTATTACTACAGAATCATCTCCTCCCCAAATTTTCACTTTCTGTGGCAACTCTCAGTTTTAATTTTTTTGTGATTTTCAACTAGCATATGTATACACTGGATGTCAGCATAAAAATGTTCCTCTGCTCCAAGGATAAAAAATCGTATTATAAAGCACATTCATTTCTAAATGTTGCTTTAGGCCTGAGAGTGTAAAAGTCTTTTTATACCAACTGAAACCAACTGCATCATTGAAATTACTCTTGAAGTACCTCTTCAGGATTAAACATCTGAAACATTCATTGACATGAATCAACCACTGATAGCAACTGGCTATTAAGAGTTTTCTTTTTCACAGTAACTAGAGCTTGATTAACTCAATGGATAAGAAACCCCAAGTACACTTGTAGCAGTCACACACACACACACACAAACATACAAAAAACACTAAATCAGAAGAAAAATGAAAGCTAAGGATGAACAAAACATTTCATAATGTCATAAGACTCAAGTGGAACTTGCTAAAGAATGCTATTTGTTCTCCTTATTATGAATTTTGTTTGCAAAAGGCAACAAAAACTGTAACTGTCCTCAAGTATTGCAGTATTTAACTAGAGCCTTTTCATATTAAAGTTGCAGAATCTATACTTTATTTTTTTTTTATTCTGCCAGAAATGAAAGTGGCTTCTAGCAATAGTCAGGGGTGATCTTGTTTTCCTATCAGATTGCTTAGCCCAATATTTGAAAGGAAATAGATAGTGCTAGAATGTAAATCGGTTCTTAAAATAAAAAATTAGAGATAGTGAAAGGTGACAGACAGATTCAAAACTAAAGAAATAAAGAAATCCATCTTCCATGAGTTTTGGCATTTAAAAAGTAAATTCTATGCCAGTATGCCAGGGATAAGAAGGGCATTTGAGACACTTTTGGCCAAGGCTCTTCCCTTCATTCCGGTCATTGAAACTGTCCTAGTGACTACAGGATTACATACATATGCTGCATGGTATGATCTCAGCCTGACTCTTTTGCCAAGCTGTGCAGACTTGCTGTGAGGGCTCTCAGGACCCTTAGGTGTTTGTTTGGGTAGAGATATCACAATGTTTTCTAGCTCTGTCTTGTGGCCTGCTGTTAAAAAATCATTTTGAATGACTGCTTTAAAGCTGAGCTATCGTTGATAAAATTTTGAAATTTATGTCTTTTACAAAAAGGCATAACCTTCAAAATTAAAAGTAGTCTTCAAAATGAGCTAAAACTATTTTCTCTTTATTTATTTTGACTAATGAAGTCATGTACATTATACCTTTTGTCAAGTGATGTATAAAGAAAATAAAATACAGTTTCCTTAGAAAGGAAACCATCAGAGGCACTGTGGGAACCTAATCAGATATAAAAGTGGAATCAGGATTTTGGAAATCCATCTCGTATTCAATTCAGCATGTAGAATAGTAAATGACTCTATTTATTATCAATCCTTCTCTTATTTATGATCTTAAAATGGTAGTGTCAGAAGCCAATGCAATATAGAGTTTTCGATGGCAAACTGCTGCTTGACCTAACGTTTCAGGTAAAAATACTCTGATATCCAACTGTTCTTAAACTTTTTCTCTTTGTTACCAAAACAGCTGTAAACATGGGGCTTCCCCATTACAAATTAACATCTGAAAACACTACACAAAGTCCCTTTCAGTGTATAGTCACATATATTCACTCCCATTCTTACCCTAATATAACAAAGCAACAGATTTGAAACTTAACAGGGCATTTCAAAAATTTGATATTCTTTGATGAAATTATAAATTAGAAATTTTTGCACCTTCCGGATTGGGTAGTTCTGTTTTTTTCTTACTTAAAAGTTTTCTCTTTATTTTTAACATTTGGAAGTATAATATACGCATAGAAAAGTGCACAAATATAAAACTTGATGAATTTTCACAAAGTGAACAACACACCCATGTAACCATCCTCTAGACTGAAAAACAGATTAACTTAGAAGCTTTCAGTGTGCTCAGATCTAGTCACTACACTACTTACAAGGGTCATTGTTATCCTGACTTGTGGAAAGTGTAGTTTATTTTTACTCTGTTTAATACTTTAATATTTATAGATCTATATACCATGTGATGTTTTGAGTCTGTCTTCTTTTGTTCAACAATATGTGCATTAGAGACTCATGTATTTAGTGCATAATAGTATATTACTCAATTCCATGGTTGTATAATATTCCATTATGGAAATATGTCATTTTATTTATTTCCGGTCGGGGATATAGATAGTGTCGCTATAAACAAATGGAACATGTATTTTGATAAACATTTAGATGAATTTCTATTACATATATACTTAAGTGAAATTACTGGGGCATAAACTATATATATGCTTAGCCAATCAGTTATCTAAAATAGTTATATCAAATTACACTGCCACTAGTGCTATATGAGAGTTTTGTTTCTTTGACATTTGAAGCAACGTTGTATATCACTGACCTTTTTCATTTAACTATTTTGTGTGTGTAGTGGTATTACATTGTGTATGTGTGTGTAACACTTTTATAAGATATAATTGACTTAAAATATTCTGCACATAAAAGACACCATTTGTTAAATTTTGACATGGGTAGTATATACATCCTTGAAACAATTACCACAGTCAGGATAAAGTAATAAATGTATTCATTATCCCACAAATGTTTTCTCATTCCCCTTTTTAATTTCTCCCTTCTACCATACCTCTCACTCCCATGTTCAGTTTCTGATTGTTTCAGGCGGAAGGGTAGATCTGATTCTTGTTACTTTTATCTTAGCAAAAGTGAAAATTGCACTGTGATTGTAATTGCACTTCTCTGATGGTTAATAAAATTGCATAAAATTTGATGGGCTTATTTTTGATAGCATTATCTTCTAGCTTTATTTTGACCATAAAGAAAAGCGTAAATTGTAGAGTCCTTGCTATAATCTCTAAGATAGCCACACAGATGGAAAGTTTATCATTTTGTTCTATGAGATCATAGCTCAGTTGTTATTTTCACCTGGTATCAACTTATTTATACTTTATATAAATTTATGTACTTACCATATTGGCTATCCAAATGTTCCAATTATCTTATAAACAATCCTCTACAGATCTCAATAAAAAATATTTGATGAAATGATAAGGCAATGAGTTTCATAGATTATAACTTTTGGGGATATTTGATTTGGCTGTTTACTAACTAGAACTCTTCTATGCTACTCTTGTTATCAAATAATTGATAAATAAGACCAAAAAAAAAAAACGGAATAAGATAAACAAAAGTCAAAATGTCACTTTTATTAGGTGGATAATGGAGAAAATAATTTAGATCATTTTGCAATTCTAAACCAGGACTTAGACAGATTTCTGCACTCAGTCCAGGCATAACTGAACTACAGAAGGCCTTTATTCACATGAAGGTAAGAAAGAGAATATGGGTCACACTTATTCAGACTTTCCTCCTAAAGCCAAGAGTTTTATAAAATTCTTCCCTATCCTCAGGATATCTGTGAGCAATAGGGTGAGAGAGCATCATTATTGCTGGTGGAACTCAATGAATGGATGAAAACTCTGGGGTTTCCAAAGAGTGAGAAGCAGCTTTGTATTCTTTTAATCCACTGACATTTAATAACTAAATCTTTGGTTAACTAAAAATGAGACTATCTGTGGATAGGAAAGTCTAACATTTATCTTCATTAGACTGAATCCCCCAAATAAATTACCACTTTACTAGATATCCTTCTGAAACAATTGCTAGATGACACAATTTTGCTCCAGAGGACTCTAAAATAGTTCCAAACTCTACATTCATTAAATCAACCTCTAAGCTCCAACCTAGGCTGAAAACCTAGTACTCACTATTTTATTTTCTATCCTACATTATATCTAACATTATTCAACTAGACTACCACATGTTCTGAGACAAGATACAATAAATTTATTAAAATATTGCTATAATAAAATGCCAGTAACAGATAAATAAAGCATATTTTAATATAAATAGCTATCACTATGGATTTCCTGAGGAGAAATTAAAGTCCTCAATTTAATAATTTTGCAAGTTGAAGTCAAAGGAATTTGAGTTCAAAACCAAATTATTCTTGCAAATAATTTAAATATAATTTTATACTCTGTATTTTTTTTTACTTACAGTTCATCCATGCCTGGTTCTCTGAATTGCATATGCTTCTTTCAGAACTCAAAGTTTTGTTAATTTGATGCCAAATCCCTAGTTCGTCTTACTGTTTACACAGTTCAGGGTCAATTTTTTAAAAAGATACATAGTACTATATTGAACAGGAGTGGTGAGAGAGGGCATCCTTGTCTAGTGCCGGATTTCAAAGGGAATGCTTCCAATTTTTGCCCATTCAGTATGATACTGGCTGTTGGTTTGTCGTAAATAGCTTTTATTATTTTGAGATACGTTCCGTCAATACCTAGTTTATTGAGGGTTTTTAGCATAAACGGCGAATATTATGCAGCCATCAAAAACGATGAGTTTGTGTCCTTTGTAGGGACATGGATGAACCTGGAAACCATCATTCTCAGCAAACTGACACAAGAACACAAAATCAAACACCGCATGTTCTC